>VNJU01009735.1:0-118468 GCA_008042675.1 Drosophila seguyi | reverse complement strand
CGTCTGCGTCGACAGCGCTGCCTTGATCAGCCACTCACACCAGCACACACTTGTTGGCGAGCCCAATTTGTTGTAGCTGTTAGTGAATTTAATACATAATACACACATGTGCGAAACATGTGTGCGAGTTTGATTTTTGTTGCTATTTTTTTTCTTTTTTTTTTTTTATAAATTTAGAATTTTTGCATTTTTGATACACAGCGAAAACTTGCCCTGGTCTAATTTTATGACTATATCATCCCTATACTGAAAATCACTCCATTTGTAGGGATTTATGAATGAATCGCAATTCTGAAAATTATTTTGTGCGTGTGCGTGCTTGTGTTTATTGTGATAACAGTAAAGATAATCCTCGTGCGTGGGTCGAAATCGTAATCTCAAGGGCCCTCGAAACTATTTTGGTTTTATTTTTTTTCGTACGTTTCTATCATGATTTTGGAAAGGCATTTATCTAACCGAACCTTTTTATACGGGCCGTGTTCTATGCAAACACTTGTTATGTAATCTCCTGTTAATTTACTTGTTTGCTTAACTAATTTGTAAGCGAGGGCCTATCTCTCAAGGCAAACTGAGGGAGTTCTTTTACCAAGTATATGCATAAGGCGGATTCTTGTTAACTGAAATAAATAATAGGTATCTTCTGATTGGAAGTGGAATAGCTTTCGTTTTTTTTCGACCTAAGGTTGAGTTTAACAATCGGTGCCCATCCCTGGCCATTAAAATTAGATTCTTTTATGAGTTATGTCTAAACTTTGTTAAGTTTAAAATCTAATTAACTGGGTTTATTAATTTTTAGATACATAAGAATCAAAAATTAAAACAAAAATGTTGATTGATTTTGATAAACAACATTGTCATTATAATTTTTAAAAATAAACACAGATATAAAAAAAAACAGTCAATTTAAATGCATTCATTTATATTAAAATAAAAGTAATATCTGAATATAATTATTTATATTTTAAATGGGAATACAACATATGAATTCAGTTCTAATTACAAATGTTATCGAAAGTCCGCAGTGGGAACAGTTCGATTATTATGGGGCGCCTGCTTATCAATACTTTTTAACAATTATCTTGGGCCAGTTTGTGTTGTACGAATGTTGTATTTATACTTGCAAATGTGGAACTTTAAAACACTTTCATTTGCTATCAATAATTGTAAAGCAAAGTATTGAGCTTTAATCACTCGCTTCGGCTACTTTGCGAAGTACTCTCTTATCAGGGTCCTCTTTTGCTGACCCTTTGCCTGATCGCTCGATCGATTGATCGCTTAATGTAACTGGTGCTAAAGCTCGGCAATCATCAATCACTTTTGATTAGGCGCTATAAATACGCATTATTATCGGGGGGAGCTCACACACACACGCACATATGTTAAAGTCGCAGTCACGCAATCACTTCAATTACAAGTCACAGCTTTTGGTGTCATCGTGACAACTTTACTTTTTAGCACGATCCGCGAGAGAGAAATACAGCAAGAGCGATATTATTACCGTAATAACAGCGACAATTGAGTGCGAAAAATCCAATGTGATTAGGAGAAGAATTACAACCGCATGCCGCTTAGAAAAGAAATCAACTGAACGTAGTGATGCCGGCAGCGCTTCGGCAGAGCCGTCGACAGCGCAGCAACGGCGGCTGCGAAGCCAGCGGCGCTGTTCGCATAATCGAGAAGAGAAGAAAAGAAAAGAGCGGCGAATTATTAAATAAACACACACACACACACACGTGCAAGCAGTTATGCGAAAAGCGCAAAGGAGGAGAAAATAAAGAACGGTATTTGCGTCGCAGGCAATGAGGGAAAGAGAGAGCCCTATAAAGAGCAGTGGAATATCTCTCTGTCTTCCAACATCTGCTCTCTTCTTGACGAGCTTTTTCAAAGGAAATATCGGAAAGACGGAGGACGAGAATTAGGACAAAGGGCAAAGGCGGATAGAAAAAGAGCACAAGGAAAAGAGATGCATTCTGATGTGCCAAAACTGAAAGATATGAGGAAATACGCAATAAAAGAAATCTGCAAATCTTCAAATCTACAAATCAGTTGAAATTTCCTTTAAGAACTTTGTACATTTCTAATCTACAAGTCAAAGTTGTTTTACTGGCTTTTAAGTGAGTAAAAATGTAGGTTTACGTGCATATGTACTAGGTACACTGTACGTATACGTAATCTCTGAAATTTGGAATGACGTCCCTATTTTTTGGTTGTAGATAGTGATTGTAGCTCTAATCTATACATTTTTTTTAGACCAAATATATACACTTACGATCTAAGAATGCAAAAATTAGTATAAGTATAAATACCTAATATTATATTTATTTGGCTAAGATATTTGAGGAATATAACCAGATTGTCTCCGACAGAAGCACGTGAGCTAGAACCGCCTCAAACCAATATAACTTCCACGACGGGCGTGACTACCATAAATTAGCGACCATTAAATATGAGTCCCACAAACAGCGAAAATTCCCTTAAAAGGCAGTTAGACCGATCAGCGGGCGATCTGATCGATCTGGGTATAGTGGAGTGATCGGATCCGATTGAACTGAGTATCGATCGCATCGGTAGCCTGGCTGGCACTTGCAGTTCAAATTGCAATCCGCATTTGCCGGCGATGCCTTTTTGAGGGTGGCGCAGCTGCCTTGACACACTCGCCTCAAATGTAACCTGTGGCGCATGCGCCGTGCCAAAAAGTGCAGTAAACTAAACAGAAAAAAAAGTACACAACAAAAATCATGTATTTTTTGTTAAATTTTTTGTCAGCCAAAACCTTCTGGCGTCCATAAACGGCAATTTTCTTGCCGCCAGTTAGCTTACAACTTCAGGAATACAGTGATCTCTCTAAAGAGTGGAAAAATTTGTACAAAGGCATTGTGTTAAGGGTGAAGTCTGTAGTTGTCTTTGAGCTTATACTTTAAATTACACATTCTAAATTAAAGGTTAATTATATAAATTATAGATTGTGCTACGAGAATTCCCCATAAGTTCAACTGGTAAGAGGGTAAAAAGTATTAAAAGACATATTATCAACGATAAGACATAATAATTTATAGCCGAAGGATAAAGAAATATTAAAAGGCATTATGGTTGTTTAAATTATTTTAATTGATATCATCAGAAATAATTATAAGAACATAATTCAAGTGAACAATTATCCTTCGACCAGAATTTGATATACATTTTTTGATTTCTCTTGAAATTTAAACACGTAAATTTCATCTCGATTAATTTTTTTGAATTGTATTGATTTTCGTATAACATTTAGTTTTAAATGTTAACACAATAAATTATATTCATTATAGCAAGTTTTACTGTACTGGCAAAATAATTTATAAAAGCTATAGCCAAGACAATGCGAAACAACAAAAACCATATTTTGAGCGTGAGAAACTGTTATGGCCCGACCATATACATATACATATATACTATAAAGCCAGCAGATATAGTTGCCGCTGATAGGCGATCCAAAGTTCGCACTCGACAAAAAAAAAGAAAATAAAAATAAATAAAGGCGCGTGGGTGGCGCTGTAATGGAATATCAGAATATCAGCCAGCCGATGGGTGGTAAAAAGCTATAAAAACAAAATAACAAAAAAATGCGTTTAATACTCACGTACTTGGGCCCAGAGATATGGCCCGAAGTGAAAAAATTCACTCGATCCGCACGAAAAGATAAATAAAACAAACTGTGGCATGCTGCATACAACAAATAACTCTAGTATGTGTAAAAAGTATTTAATCGCAAATATTTTCCACATAAAAAGCAGCAACTAATGAGCCGACACACTGTAATATAAATCTGAATAATGCAGAAGATTGCATAAATATTTTCAATATTTCTATTACAAAAATTACAAGATGCTGTTCTTTGAGCCCCGAAGAGTTTCAATTTTTTCTCTTCTCAAAGCTCAGCCATTCAAAACCATTGCTATCTCAGTCAATCTTTATGATATCAGGTGATAGAAAAGGTTCTACCTTTTCTCAGTGCCCCAATCGGTGGCTTCATATTGACATGGCTGAATGGGTTCTGGCCAGACCGCAGAAAATTTGGTGTGTTTATACAAAAAATTTGAACAAATCAGCGACGACGAGCGGTGGGTTACGCCAAAAACAACTAATAAATTTGTAAGCGAAACGGAATCAAATCAAATGAAATCAAATTAGCGCCTCGCTAATAAGCCAAACAGTATGGTCTCTCATTCAATGGAATTTCTAATTAACTGACAACATATTTATTTATTGTCAAATATATACATGCTGGCCTATACCATTTGGCCATGTAACAATGCACAAACCCACAGAAGCGACTAATGCCAATGCGTACAATCAAAACCTAAACACCATAAATGTTTAATATCTGGCCGGAGCACGAATATATATACATATATCCCTCATTCGCATGGTAAATAAACTTTTGGCTGCCAGCGTATTATTACATTCATCAATGGGGGAAACTCGGAACAATTTGGTAGGGTCAATGTAAGGTAAACATTCGCGAAATTGCATTGGACAATTGTTTTCCAAAAAGTGAGCAACGCGAGAGCAATTCATTATATGAATTCTGGATGAAGCTTTAACTTGGGTGCCTCTGGAGAAAATGTTTATAGTGAGATTTTGGTGCAAGTTAAAGCAGAAATGAGTTATTGTGCAGTTTAAGGTTGTTAGTAAATATATTCTATTTTATTGTATTTAAACATTTAATAAAGAATTGCTTTTAATTGCAGAACTTGTATCCTTTAACTTTCCCAAAAACTCGCTATAAATATTTTCCAATGAAAGATTGCCAAATTTGTTATTAAATATTTAAATTTCAGCTCAAAGAATGTAAACTTAACCTGGATTTAAACAGCTTTTTAAAGTACTTGTGTAAATATTACAATCAATGGCAAGACACGGCATTAAAAGTGTAAATTTGACACTTCCCAGCTCTGAGCATGAATTTGTAAATTTCCTTGGGAATTCAGGTGCGCAAAATGTGTGAAACAATTAAATAAATTCTAGACATTTCTATTCGGCAGAGCTAGAAACAATAAAATTTATATATTTACATATGCGCACAATTGGACAAACGAGTTTATATGAACAACTATTTTGATATGGGCCAACATTATTTTTATTTGAATAAAATCAACAACAAAAATTTTGCGTTGAGAAAAAGACAACGAGTAAATATAAAAAATGTCTGCCGTTGTCGTAGTCCCCCGACGAGGCTTTTGAAAAATGTTTTTACAACATTTGTACCAACACACACACACACTCACAACTAAGTGCTTGTGCAGAGCATTGCATATTTTAAGGCGCATTTGGGGCCTGGGAATTCCCTCCCGAGCGCAAAAGCAATAAATAAACGACAAAAAACACTCGGCCGCACACACAAATACATCTGCTTGTTTAATTTAATTTTTAATGCCCACAAAATATGCATAAAATATTAAGCGTGCGGTTTTTGTTAAAGCTCTCTCCCTCGCTGGTCTCATTTTCTTTATCTCTTTTTCCGTGGCGCCGTTCTCCTTTTCTTTTCGGCATCGGGAAATTTGCATTTTCCGTAGCACTCGATGGCTATGGGATTGGCTCTCCGGCCGGAAACCGAGCGAGCACAAATACAAACACAAATAGTGGGCCCAGACCAGAACGAATTCAATAACCCGTGTGGCAATGCGAAAATTTGCAATGTCCAGTGTGCAATGTGCAATGCGCACATTAAAATCAATTAAATGACAAATTGAATTTCGGCAAAAAATGGCGGGCCATAAAAATTACATGTCCTTCTGCCGGGAATTGCAATCAACGCGTCATCAGGCAGCGCGAATGTCAATTTAATAACTCCCAAAAACAATGACCATAAAGACCCGGTGTTCGGCGTTTTCCCCCCGCCTCCTTGCCGGAGGAGACCTTACTGTACAGTCTGACACTGGCCGCGGCACTCTGCCCTGGCAAATTAACACAACAATGTTGGCTCATTAACGGCGCCCAATCGGCATCCCGGCATCCCAATACCGATCCTGCCACCACCCACTCCATTCCATTCTCTCATTCCCTTTACAACTCCACAAAAGTTGGGCAAATAATTAAAAAACAATGCGTGAAATGGACTCGGAGCGGAGACAAGGTTCTGACAGATCAAAGCCCAGCGACAAAGGAGCAAGGACACTCTTAGAAAAAAAGGTGTAGCCGAAAAACAAGATTTGTTTCTACAAATTAAAATAGCAAATAACAAGTTATTACTATTAGATTATATATTATTATAAACTATCATTATTCAAGGGAAGTAAACTAATAAAATATGTTTAAGGAAAGCAAGCAATCTGAATATATCCTTTAAAGTCTAAATACTTTATTTTCCTTAAAAACTCTGCCTTATTATTAGGCTTCTTTGTCAGTGTAACGATCTGAGCTGTTTCCGAGTCGCGCAAATTATGGCGTAATTAAAAGTCGGCAGGAGGCCGGACATCTCACTGTCCTCCAGTCCAATCCTCCGGCTTTCAATTCAATCTCCACGCTTTCACCGCAGGAGGCAATCGACGATTGCTGTAAATCCCTGTAACCAACAAAAGCAAAAAAAAAAAAAAAAAGAAACTGAAAATAAAAGGATACAAGCAATGGCAAACAGTTGCCGTTGCACTTCCGCATCCGCCTCCTCATCCTCATGCCGATCCCCATCCCCAATCCCCATCCGGATCCGGACAAGTCAAGTGACGCAGGCGGTTGGTCATTAAAAATGCTCCACAATGCCGGAGCGAAAATTGACTTTAATTCCATTGCATTTAATTGTCAGCACAAGAGATTTCCAATTGCGCCCGCCATGAAAATCGTTTATTATTTATGGTTTTTCATACCCCGCAAACAACAAAAAAAAAAAAACAAAAACGCACAAACATACACACTTTTCACATTTCCATATACATATATACGTGGCTGACGCTCTGCTGAGCATTATCGAAAATTTGTCAAAGTTATAGCAAGTAATTGACTTTAATGGCTTTTCAATTTGCCCCACACCCAAGTCCGCAAATAGGATCAACGAAAAATACAATTGCACGTCAAAGCATTAAATTATTGTAATAAATAAAGAACGATATTGAAGTGCAATAAATAAGTACAATAAAAAATGCGGAAAAAAGTCGCTGGGGTTGCCATTAAAAGTCAATGTGATTTTATTTTGCAGGTGAATTTTGTGGTAGATATAAATGGATCATTTTTGTATTTTCCAGAGTTATTTTTAGGAGAATCTTTGGTAGATTTTGTAAAAATTAAAATTTTTATTATTTAAAAAGTAAGCTAATTTTTAGATTTATTCGTATTATTTTTTTAAGAGGAGGAATTAGTTACTGATTGTTTTTTACAATTTAAATTTGTATCATTTAGAAAGTATGCTAGTCTCTTGATTTATTTCAATTTACACTTAACATTTACAACCATTTATAATTCAGAATTATTCGGAAGATGGGTAATTGAGCTCTCAAATTAGACAATAAATTCCCGGAATATCCTTCTTTTTTTAGAAACAATATATTGTTGTTCCCTGTAAATCATTGCGAATGTAAATAATACGGATGAGATCGTTTAGTTGATTTTGTGGCACCTAAAAAAAATATGTTTCTATAAATTTTGAATTGTCCAAAAAAAAAGGTAATTACCGTCCATTAATAAATGCAATCTCGATGGCAAAGCTCGCACTCGGATGTAACCAGCGTGCTGTGTAATATTTATTTATTGCTGCCCAGTTAAAGCCATAAATTCTCGACGGATCGCGGCGGAAAGGGAAGTTGGCAAATAAAGCTCTAGCATTTCCATGAAGGATATGGAAAGTCGGAAATTTACATTGCGATGAAGCCAGCTGCTGGTTCGAGTGATGCATAAATTTGCAGCAGCGCGGCTGCTGGGTTAAGGCGGGGGTTAAGGAGCCCGGCAGGAAGCAGGGGCAAGGCTGGGCCAAAGCGACGCCGCAGTGAACTTCCGCTCTGTGGCCAAGGTTGCCTTTTGGCCAACTGGCTGGCCAAAGTCTCTGACAGTCAGCCCAGCCATTTAGCCAGCGTCGCTTTGTTGACTTTTGTGTGGCTTAAAAGTTCAAAAGGGGCTAAGGTAGGCGAATGCTTGTCTGAGGCAGCGTGAGAGTTGTAATTGTGAAACCAAAAGGATAGTGCGTAACAAAGCTATAGGTTTGGGGGTATAAAATAAATACAAATAATAGAAATATATAACAAATATAAATGATTTAGTTTCTGCTTTAAATGACAAATTTTCTTAGGCCGTTCAAAGATATGTTTGAGCTCAATAATATGTTGCAGTTACTGTTTTTAAAAATATATGATATACTTTTATTTGAAGCTAAATAAAATATGTTATTAAATATGTAAATATGAAAATATAAAAAGCTGTATAATCCCGAACCGCACTGTATCCACAACCTGGTATGTACTATAAATACAGTTACCATATGAGGGTGGAATGGGCGCGTCTAAGTCGCGATCTATTCGCCCGAAAAATCACTGAACTGTGAAATTAAACTACGCAAAAATGTTCAACTTTTTTCAAAACCTTAGTCTCTTTTTCTGTTTTTTTTGTTGTTGTTGTGTTTTTGTTGTCCCGAGAAAACAAAAGGCTGATGCTTTTCGACCTCTGATTGTTACGTGGCTAGAGGTGGTGGGGGTGGCTTATGTAAGCCCATATATTTTAGGGCCTACACACTAATTGCAGTTAAGGCAATAAATTCAACTATTAATATCTGTTCAATCGGGCAAATTTGCCTTTAATCGGATGCATCACCAAAGCCCGCATCTCAGAAATGCGAAAGCGAATCGACCATAAAAAATGCGAAAATCTTAAACGAAGGCGGCCGACAACAACAATACTGCCGTAAATTAAATGGTCCGCTCTCATTTTTTACAGAAACAGTGGGGCAAAGATGATGGTAAAAAGGTGGCCAAAATTCATATCTATATGAAAATATTTATTAAACTATTTTTTATTATTTTATTATATTTTTTTAATTTTATCGAGTTCTTTGATACATATGTTCAAGTTATAAGTTTTTATTTATAAATAAATACTCATTTCAAAGCTTGAAATATTTTTAAATAGTGAGAAATTTTAAAATATATTTAACAACTGACAGAAAAGCGTACATTAAAAACGTATATAAATAACCTGAAATAGTCTTGTGGAAGATATAAAAAAGCAGTGGATCAAAGATTGATAATTTAATAATTTGTCAAATTAATTATATTGATTATTTAAGAATATTATATTGGAATTACCCACAAGCTTGTGTTTATAAATTTATGTACTTATATTTACCATTAATAATCTTAAGAAATTATTTTTAAGGGTTAAAAGAAATTATAAGTAATATGTATATTTTTTATAGTATTATCTTGGAATTATTAAAGTCCTATGATCATTTATAAACCTTAGAAATTATAAATTTATCTAAAATTTGATGAAGGTTGCGCAACTAATTTTAAATTCAAGGGCTATATAAAATGTATACAAAAATGTATACAAAGTTAAGAGCTCTAATTTCCATTTTTTTTATGCTATACTTAACCTAAGGATTCTAGTTTTAAGTGACTTTTGAACCACTGTTGCGAAGTCCATAATCACTATCAAGTGACGGCGCTACCTTGACCCCGAGAACGCCAAGTAAAAACGAACAAGAGAAGGAGGAAAAATAAAGAAACGAAAGAAAACAAAAGCGATGGATGGGGCAGCGGGTGTGAATGCGAAAACGGGATTGACGAATTGAATGGCTGAATGATCGTCCGACAGAGCGACCAAACGACCGACTGACTGACTGACTGACTGACTGATTGAGTGAGTGAGGAAATTGTGGGTGGCAGAGAGGAGCTGCAAATGAGCGAAACGTGAGTCAGCCGTGCCCCTGATGATGGTAATGCGGCAACAATAACGATAAAGCCTTCACAGCAGCACAACAATACCAGCGACCTTCGGCAGGAGGCTGAAGGAGTTGGTTAGGAGAGGAGGTGGTGGGGAGGAGGCGTTAGGGAGGAGGTGGTAGGAAGAAGGTGGTTTCAGAGAGGAGGACCATCTCCGTCTACTGTGACAGACAGCTTCGGTGCAACGGCGGCAATAGCATTGTTGTGCTCAAGTCTATGCCTTGACTTACCACTCCATTTAGGCCAGGATGTTTTGGGTCTGAAAAACAAACAACGGCGCCTAGCTAGTTTGTTTGTTGCCTTCTGACACGTTTTCCTCAGCGGAAAAGGGAACGAGAAACTTGTTGCACTAAATTAAGCTGTGCACTCCAAAAAAGGTTTTGTTTTTAATTATTAATTCTGAAAATTCCTAATCAATATGTCAGCTCTTTATTTTCAAGTATTTCCCAGCTTAATATAAATAAATTAATTAATTCTTAAAATATTCTGAATTATGCATAATTTATGTAGCCATTGGAATATAAATTTAAAATTAAGCAGGCTAGAGTTTTTCATTTTTCAATATAAAAATCATAAGTTAAGTTTTTTTGATTAATTTGAGAGTATGAAATGCTCAAATTTTAATAAATTAATATTAAATATTACAAATGGTATCATTTGTTTTGATTGTTTAAGTATTTATTTTATAAACCTATGTTTATTTTTTCCCTTTATAAATGCCTAATAACTAAGTGGAGCCATTTATGTTTAGTAATTTTAATTAAGAAGTATAAATAAATGTTTCATAAGAACTCTAAAATAAATATTAAATGATTAAATAATCATATAAATTATATTATTTATTACTTTTACAAACCTTTCATAAATTGCTTTTCTTTATACATCTAATAAATAGCCTTAAGAAATAGTTTAAATAAAATAAATATTGATTTAAATACGTTTTAAAGTCCTAATACTTCCCTTGAGCAAAATGAAGTTTAAATAATAATAAATAATTAAATTTAGATTACAAGACGTTTAGTATCCTTTGTTTTTCTTTGTGCAAAATGAAGCTATTATACTAAGAGGCAAAGGAAGACATTTGCAGCTTGAAATTTAGCTGCTTAACTTGGCTTTCGGCTTTTGTTTACTCTCCAGCATCTCACCATCCACTTCACACCGCTGCTCCCCGCACTGGATGCACTTTATGAATGATGCGCAGCACGTGCCGGCAGCAACATCAGTAGCTACATCAGCAACAGCAGCAGCAGCAGCAGCAACAGCAACAACAACAGCAATTTCGGTTCACGCTACAATTTGCAGCTTAATTATTTTGGCTTCGTATCTTGGCTGGTGTTTTGCTGGTTTCGGGGTTTGTTTTGTGTCTGATTTGGGCTTTGATTGCCACTTTTACACGGCTCATTGGCGGGCACGTGTCGGCAATGGCTCCCGCCCTACCAACTGACCTTAAAAAAATATTGGCAAATTGCTTAGAGCCACATTTGCAAAAAAAATAATGGCTAAATTTCAGTTGGATTATTTGATCTAGAAAAAAAAATGTTACAGTTGGTTTATTTGAACAGCTGGCGGCAGAGTATCGTTTCTATGAGATATAGCAAATTCCACTCAGAGAGCTCTAATTTCTTGACGTTTTATGGGATTAAACATTTTATAAGGTTTGGAATTAGTTTGCAAATGAATAGTTTAATCTGCAATAATCAGGAACTTTAAATGTTGCTATATAATATTTATTGTATATTTTATACTATAAAATTATATCATT
Organism: Drosophila seguyi; assembly: GCA_008042675.1. Classification (NCBI taxonomy): domain Eukaryota; kingdom Metazoa; phylum Arthropoda; class Insecta; order Diptera; family Drosophilidae; genus Drosophila; species Drosophila seguyi. The sequence continues at coordinate 106,807 of VNJU01009735.1, read as the reverse complement.
TAGAAAGCCTTTAGTAGGATCTATCCTGGTACGAAATTGCTAAGAGATGCAAACAAGCTTGCCATTACAAACTTTTAACACCGAATAAATAACTTTAGAAATCAATATTTTGAAGGTATCCTTATTCCTTTAATTGCTGTGATTTATAATCTCCGTTTAGCAGCTTCCATTTATCATCTCAGAGCAACCCTAGCTCATGTTTCATTTGTAATAAGCGTTTAAATTACAATCAATTGAGCTTCCTTTTTACACACTCAATCGCTTCGTTTTTCTTCGCTTTTTTTTGCTCTCTTTTGTTATCCCTAAGTGACCACAGACAACAATCATGGAATTGGCAAAAAAGCAACTGCTGGCTCACTACTTAAGCTGGATATTAATGCCCAGTCATATGGCCATTAGCCCATTAGCGGCTGCCGCGTCGTAACGCAAGCGCAACGCTCGGCCAATTACACATAAATTAACCGCGGCTTACAGCTAATCCTAACTGCTAACTGGCAAGTGCAAATCCGATATATATATATATCTCTATATATCTGCAGATATATTATCTGAACAACCGTTAAGTGTCTGCGCACAGACAGGCCGGGGGCAGGTGGCTGGCCAGGGATATGTGTATCGGGGAGATTATAAGCCACAATGATGAGCGCGCTGATTATACGTTAAATCGGGATGGAAGTGTGCACAAGCAGACGGCGTAGGAAAACAAAAAGTAAAATAATAATCATAATAATGAGCAGAAGGTACCAAATAGTAAAAAAAATCCAACAACTAGAAGCAAAGGCAGCCAAGTGCAGCCGAGAGGTAACTCATGAAAAATCCACTGCCATAAAGTAAGCAAAGCCCTTCCCATGTTTTACCTGCCTCCCTGATGACTCGTGACTTACACTGGGTGGGTATGCAGCCTTTCTTGAAATTGTTTTAAGCAGAAATAAACTTTTTAGAGGTATATGAAAATTTTTAAATATTTTATTTATATTAATAATTAATAACTAATAATTATATTGCGTATACGTATTTCTTACAGAAATATGTGTTCTATGCGTGACCTAAGGACGACATTTGATAAGGTTTAAGTCATAGATATAATTTCGTGGGAATATCAAATTATTAAATTTAATATTTTCGTATATTTTCATTATATTTAAAAATATTTTATTGAAATAAATTTGTGTTCAACATTGCGTATACGTAATTCTTATAAAATTATTTTGCATCTTTTGTGACCCATAGACAATTTTTAATTTAGGGTCAAACAGAAATATATTTTATAGGAAAAATTCGATTAATTCATTTTATATATTAAACATTTTATTAAAATAAATTTAAGTTCAACGTTGCGTAGACGTATTGTTCATACATTCACTTGACATATAGACAACATTTTATTAGAATAAGAGGGAAATATTATATTCGGGGAACTTTTAATTATTAAAAATATATATTTTGTTAATATTTTATTAAAATATTTATTTTTTAAATTTTCCAATTTAATTAGATGAAGATTTAATAGGGCTAAGATATTTTTCTGCTTTTGAAAATACTCGAAACTAAATAAGTTTAGTTTTAGTTTAGTTTATAAAAATTTGAATATATTGCGGAAGAAAATAGTATATTTAAGGCTAATTAAATTAAATAACTAAAAATAATTTTAATAATTTATGTAAAATTCCAAAGGGTATTTCAAGTTCCTCTGGATTCTTTTAAGTACTTTACCCTTTTTCCCTTGAATTGATGGATTAGGTGGGCAGGTTTCTGTGCCTTTTGCGAAAAATAAACTAAAAAAATTTATTTACATAAATGTATGTTGCCTTGTGTTAGCCTTGCACACATCCTACCGCCCTTTTTTCCCTCGTCTGACTTTGCATGTGCAGTTCTATATATATTTTTTGCTTTGTTCTTTGCATTTCTTCCTTCTGTTTAGAGATTTTTTTCACTTTACCCTCTGATATTTCACTTGATGTGGTTCTTTTATTTTATTATTAAGGCAGTCTGTTTCGGTCAGCCAGGAGTTGTTTTTTTTTTTTTGGTGACTGGGAGGTACACTATAAAAAATCAGACCCAAAGAACTTTAAAGGAAATTAAAGCGGGAAAAGCATTTTCTGAAGGTTAAAATGTTTTAGCTATAAAATTAAACCTTACAAAGAAAGGAATAATACACTAACAGGGAAAGCTCAAATTTTTTGAAGGTTTTAATGCATTATTGTGTTTATATTTTAAATACAATATTGTATTTACTATTTTTTGTTACTAGCTTTGAGATTTTTCGCCAGTGTTTCAACTGGCAACCAGTGAGCAGCAACTAGCAACTTGCAACTGCAACCGCTTTTGACCCGCGAAGCGTGTCGTGGCGCCAGCGATTATGTTTGTTTATATGCCTGCTTTGGTTGCTGTTCTTTCCAATGTTGTTGCTATTGTTGCATTTTTTTTTGTTTTTGGATCGCTGCTTTACTGTTTTTTTTTAGCTGTTGCCACTGTTGTTGCTATTATTGTTATTATTATTATTGTGTTGTTGCTGTTTTTGGGCACGCTGCAACGGTTTTGATGGCGCGCATTACTTCAGCACCGTTAAAAATATTTACAAGCCGCGTTAATTCTTAAAGCGTGGCCTTAATTTGATTAGCTTGGATTTGCTTGGCTTAGCTCGCCAAGCCCCAGACACTGTCCAGTTGGCTGCCTTTAAGGGTCTGGTCTGGCATTATTAAATTTTCTATTAATTATTCAACGAAAGCTGCCAGTTTAAGTGGAGTTACTAATGCGCCGCGGCTCAATTAGCACATTATAAGGCAGATAGAGATCGGGTGAGGATCTAAATAAAAATATTAATCAAGAAATCGCATAATTAGCAACTTCTTTACCAAGAATAATAATACTTGACCAGAGAGGTGAAGAATTATGGAGCTTATGAATGGCTTTAATATGGCTAAGAATGATAGCTAATATTTTTAGAATGCAATAAATCTATTTAGATTTAAAACAAATTATAATGAATTATTTTAAGAAAAACATAGTAAATATCTGTGGCTTAAAAATATATATATTTTGCAGTGCTAAACTTAGCAAAGAATCTAAGAAAATTGATTATATTCTTAGTTCACTAGTAGGTTCATTTTGTATTTATTGTTATCTTCAAATTTGTTGACATTTCCCCAAATTAATTAGGTAGAAAAAATATGTATTTCTGCTTTTAGTTTCACTTTAAAAATACTAAGTATATTTTTTTCTTTAGTCTGAAACTTTTAATATATTGCTCAAGAAAATACCATATTTATAAACAATTCTAGGAAACAATCTCTAAATTGTTGCATTTGTACTTCTCTATATTTATATTTGAATTTAATATATATCATGATCATGTCTGTAAAGTGTCACAAGATTACGAAAAACCACTGTTAGCTGTTCCAATAATGATACCGATCTTGATTAGGCCACTGCCACTCTGCTGCACTTAAAGTCTTTCCCAGAAGCAGAATCCCCAAAAACAAATAAATCAAAAGATTATCGCTCACGCAAATCGCGTCTATCGAGCATCGAGACCCAAAGAATCGATGACCAAAGACGCGTTTCGGCTAACACCTAGAGCAAGGAGAGCTGGAGAATAGGGTAAGGCCATCGCCATTTGGCCATTCAGATGGTGCGCACATATGGCCAAAATGGCCGCGGCATATTTGGCCACGTTGCACATTCGGCCCAAAGTTAAAAGTCAAATGTGAGCTTGAATTACCAGTAACAGCAGCTGGAGAGAAAATGAGAATTCTCGGGGATTTATGAGAGGCATGCAAAAGCAGAGAAACAAAAAAAAAAAACCGGCCCAGGAGGCCAGCATGGCCAAGTGAGGGGAGGGCCAAGACTGGCCTAGGGCGACGTCTAACCAAATACGAGTAAGACTGGCAAGTCAAGTGGCGTGCAATGCAGTTTTTTTTTTTTGCATTTTTTGGCCAGCTCAGCAGCAAATGCAGTTTTGGCCAAATATGGCGATCGCATGCTGCGAGCCCAAAAGTGGCCAAAGCCAAGCGACACAGATACGAGAACTTTGGCTTAGACGGCGACCATCCCTGTACCCCTCTAATCACCATTTTGGGGGGGGCCCAACTTGGACCGAGGCTGAGACTCCGAGACTGCGACTTAAGCCTGGCTAAATGCCGCCGACGCCACCGACACCGCGGCCACTTTGGCCAATTTTTGCACTTGCGCAAAAGGTCTCAAGACAGGTTACGCGCCTGCGGCGATTTAACCGTTTTCAGTCGACCAGCAGCCGCCACAAGAATTGGTTAGAAAGGTTACGTCTGGCCAAGACGAAGATAAAATGCCCTTGGAAAAGGGATCCCTAAGGAACTGATTGTTTTTGGTTGGTTTTGAAGGGTAACTATAATAAATATTGCTAGAAAAATACGAGGATTTTTTCTCACTTATTTTTGAAAGCATGGGTAAAAGCTTTTTCTTTATTAAAAAATGTTTAACACAGGTTTGGAAAATATATGTTAAGGGTTTTATTAAGGATCAGAACATAGCATAATAAAGTTAAGAAATCTTTTATCAATAAGCTGAATTTATAAGTAGTCCAAGTTATTTATTCGTTAGTTTTAAAACAGTTTTCTTGTTCCAGAGAAGCACCCAAAAAAAACCCAGAATGAATGCCCATGTCTGTGCCAAGGGAAGACAAGAGATTTCCAGTGGTCACGCCAACGCCAAGTCAGGAAATCGCCGGGCAAAGAAGGGAAGTCGTCGGTTAAATATGCAAAGGGTCAGGCGGCATCGGCTTACATTTGGCATCCATTAGAAAGCAATCCGTCAGTGCGGTTTGGGGCTAACAAGATAGCTGCTGTGGTCAGTGTTTGGTTTCTGTTATTCAGTTTTTTTCTGTTTTTTGTTGTTGTTCTGTTTAATGCCACTGCCGTTTGTGGCACACCCACGCGACTCCGTTGGCTAGGAGAAGACCGAAGTTGGAGTTGGAGCCGAAGCCATGGCTAAAGCTAAGGCTAAAACCGGTCGCAAATGTTCTCCTTGACTTCATTACGAATCACGAACCAGGGCCCAACCTCCGACCACCAAGAACAATGCCAAAAAGGAGCAATAGTGGCTATCTGACCCAAAAGCAACGCCAACGTTAAAGGTTTTTTTATAGGGGAAAAATGCGAGATACTTTACTATTGGTATAAAAAAAATGTAGTCCTTTTAATGTATTAAATGTGATATTATTTTTTATATAAATTCCTGTAAAATATATCATAAAACATAAAACTGCTTATTGCTTTTTAACAACTGAAGCTTCCTCCTTTATTATCTCAATTTTATTTTTCCATAATTATTTTCAAGTGTATCTATTTTTTTGTATTAGCAGGTAGCCTTTTGGCGACACATTTATGATGAGTAATGCTGGTGGACAAGGAGCAGGTCGGCAGTTGATTGCGATCGCAGAGGGATCCGCATTTGTATCTGTATCCGACAGATGCAAGCAGCCTACGCCAAAAGGGAGACAGCAACAAAAAAAAGATACATTAATCTGGACGCTGTTTTTGGCCGCTGACATCATGCAGATTTGCATAGATCTTTTTTCAGATTTTGCTGTTTGTTTTTCGGGCACTCCATCTCCATGTTAGAGCCCATGTCTTGTTTTGGACTTTGTTTATTTGTTTAATTAATTTGTAGCCGCTGCCTGTCGCTTTATTGCTGCTGCCCACGACGTTGCACGCCGATGCAGTTGCATTTGCAGCGTATTTACAAAATGAAGTCATAAAAGAATGGCGGTCATAAAGCGAAACGCGGACACAGTGCGTATTAAAAGTTGCGCATACGCCGCGTGGTCTCATCGGCCAAAAAGAATACAAGAGGAAAGAAGGAAGAAGGAAAGGCAAATAATAAAATAAAAAGTAGGAATGAGTGTGGCGTGTGCCACCTCCGCGCTTTTGGCTTAAACGAAAATTTATCTGCGCGCATTAAACTTTATTGCATTCAAAATTACAGCAATTATTTGACCAACAATTATGGCAGACGCGCGCTCTTGCCCCCCATTCTCAGCCTCTCTGCCGGCTCCTGGGCGTGGCCAAGTGGGACAAACACTTTATTATTCGTTTTTTACGACACTTTCGGTTAAGCGCTCTCCAGTTTCCGCTCCTCGTCCGCCTCTCCTCGCGGTTTTTTTTTTTGTGTTTTGTTTGCCCTTCAGCTGTTGCGCTTTTTTCCCCACTGGCCAATTCATTTCCTTCTTCTTTTTTGTTTTTGCAACTCGAGCTGCATTCTTCTGGCCTTTTTTTCGGCTTTTGTGGTCAGCGTTCAGAGGGGGGCGTTAAAGTGGAATGCCACGAAAAAAACAACAGCGAAACAACAAGGAAACGGGGAATCCTTGGCCGCGGGAATTCCGCGCTGAAAGGGGGGTTGCTCAAACGCTTAAGCCCCCCCTGCTATTAAATTGCATTTGCATGACAATTAAAGGGGGAATTGTTTTAAGAGTATCTCTTGCAATTGCCGTTTAATTAATTGAGTGCTTATGCGGGGAGTGGCGAAATTAAAGGTCTTATTTATTAACTGAAATTGTTAATATTTATATCCTACAAAGTAAATGATACTTTATATATTTTAAGTATTGCTTTACCTGCTCTGTGGTCTTTTTATTTATTATTTAGTAATTAATAGAGACAGTCAGTCAGTTCAGGAACTTACCTAGAAAAGGAAAAAGTTCAGAATTAGCTCTAAGATATATACCAAGTATGCTGAGGATTCTGTGTTCAAACTCAAACTCAAAGGGTGATGCACTTAATTAAAAGTAAAAATAACTAAAACTTAACAAAATTAAGTTCCTAATGATGCTTCGCTTTCAATTAAATACGTTTGTACATACACATAGTCGATAGGTGTTATTTATATAGTACTTTCCATTACACTTTGATTTATTTTGGGCAAGACATTGGTGTTGGTTTTAGCTGGTTTGGAATTGATTTTTCCTCTGGCGTAAATTCTTAAGACTAGGCTACGTACAAACAAGTACACACTCGACTAGATATATAGATATTGTACAGATACCAACTAGGTTTTGCCAGGCTAGAGATCAGCTTTAATCTTAGGACTAAGTAACAGATCAGGTGCGACCACGCCCAAATTGCCCCAAGCAACGTGTAAACGGAGTGCAAATTACAATCATTTCTGGTTACCTCTACTTTGGCTTTACATTCGATGGCTACTAGTATTTGCGAGTATCTAAGCCTGTCTGTCTGTCTGTCACTCTCGGCCAGCAACATGCAACTCAATTCCTTTTTGCATCGAATCAAATAATCAACGGAAAAGTCAAGCAAAAAAAAAAACGATCAGGAAACCGGGCAGCTTCACCCCTTTTCCAAGCATTTTTCCCCATTTCCAATGCCTACGGGTAAGATTGCGACAGATTGAGTACTTGTCAATCATCATTATAAAAGTAAATTATAGGAGCTTCTGTTCTTGGAAAATGTTGTAAATGAAAGCTTGGTGTAAATAAGAATTTAAATCTATTGGAAAAGTTGTTAAGAAGATGGTGTACATATCCTTTTAATAAAGGTATTTAAATATAATAAACAAGTTATTATTTTGACACCTTTTCCAATTAGTTTCTTTAATGATTTTCCATGAAATTAGCTTCTTAATTGCAAGGAACTGTTGTAAAAATAAGAGTTTAAGAGTTAAACCTTATTAAAAATTATAAGATTATTAAAAGGAAACAAAGAGTGTATTTCTATCCCTTAAATCAATGTTTATTTATATAAAAAAAACTTATTATTATTTTGACTCACTTTCTAATAAGTTTCTTGTATGATTTTCCATCAAATTAGCTTCTTAACTTCTTAAAAACCCAATAAAAATTTATATATTTCTCCTCTAAACCTTTTGTTTAGCTTCTCACCCATTTAAAGAATGCTTAAAACACATTTACACACCAAAATCACATTTGCATAATCGACGAAATAAGGCGGAGACATTTGTGCGAAATTCCACAAGCTGTCCTCCCTTTACAAAGGTGGCAAAAGTCAACTGGCCAAGTGTTGGCTCAGTAGCTGAGTGTCGGTTCGGGCCGTGTATCTGCAAGTGCGAGTATCTGCATCCAGCGGCTATTGTCACATCGTTGCAACGTTAGCAGCTAGTTTCAATATTGACTCTCAGAATGTTGTTGCAGCAACGGAGATTTGCAGGCAACTTGGAACTGCACTAAGCCAACAAGGGGCACTAAACCATAAGATACTCGTCCCGTCTGTTTGCCCGATTAATTAATTGCCCAAATGAAGAATCCTCTCTTTCTTTTCTTACTGTTTTCTTACTGTTTTCCCGGCAATTGTTTTTCTTTCGCATCAATCGAAGGGGAGCAGTGACTGGGGAATGGGGATAAAAACTTGTCAAACTGGCAAATTATTAAAAGGAAATTGTTGACATTCCTGGGTAAATATGCAACTGGCAGTTGCAACGGTAACTGCAACTGCAACGCCAAGTAGCCTGCTTGATTGCCCCTATAAGGAAGCCAAAAGCTATCTCTATAACAACAACGAGACAAACAAGACAAGCAGCCTTCCCCGGGTCCTCTCCTTCCTTTGTATTGTAGATTCCCGCGGGAGAACCAGCAGCAACATTAGGCATAAGTTAGGGAAGCCTAGCTAGGGATGGAACTAGGCTATCGAAAGACCTTTTTGCTATCGATTTATTTTAACTAGGTGATCATTTTCAACCGATTGTCTGCTCAAGAATCTGATTATCAGATTTTATAGCATTTAAATATGATATTTTATGATAAAACTCTCAGATTTGATAGATTTATATTAGGTTTTGGTAAGAGAGGGTAAGTTAGAGATGGAACCTTGACATTTTAATTATCGAGATTTTCAACTAGGAGATCATTATCGATCGATAGTCTGCCGTAGTTTTTAACAAGGGATTATATTGCATTTAAATATGATATTTTATGAAAGATCTACAAGATTTTATACGAGTATTCAGATTATGCTTTGGATAAGGAATGCTAGCTAGAGATAAAACTACGACGTTTTGTTATCGATATTTAGAACTGGGTGAAGACCCTAAACATCGTATTTTATTAGACTTAAATATGATAAGCAATTAAGAAATGATGAGTTTTTTAAAAGATTCGTATATTTACATATTTAAAAGAAAGTAATTTCGTAGTAAAACATATTTTCCCATATTTTCTTTTATTTGTAATTGTTTTTGCTATCAATATTTCTTAATTATAATACCTTTATTTGTATTATATTTTCCCAACACATCCCTAGGGCCAGCCTTGGCATTTATCATTATTTGATTTCTACCACTGGCCCCTGTTAGTTGTTTTCTCCTGCTTTACAACTCGATCGTGTTTGCCTGTTGTGGGCCAAATAAATTTTTATAAATAATAAGCTTGGGCCAACGGACGTGGATGTGGCTGCTGCTGCTGCTGCGACTGCTGCTGCCAATGTTGCAGTTGCAGTGGCAGTGGCAGTGGCTGCTGCACTTGCAAGCACAGTTAGACAGCGACAGACTCGACTGGTTTTCCACAACAGCAAGTGCGCGGGGCCAGCTAGCTTCCTTCTTTCTTAGCCTTCTCCTCCTGGCTGAAGAGAGAGAGACCAGCAATACCTTTGGCTGGCTACAAAAATTCTTGGCCAAAAGGGTATTTCGTGCAGCAGCAGCAGCACCAGCACCAGCAGCGGCGGCAACAACTTTTTTTTCCGCTCCAGAGCCAGTTCGTGCAGCTCGTTGCAGTTGCTAGATAAAAATGCAGTTAATAAAACTGTAAAAACTGGACGCATACACACCGATACACACGCACAGAGGAATCAAAGAGTTATATACATAGAGCGGGGCTTATGTACATATATATAAGTCCGACTTTGGGCCTGGCCCCGGGATGTGGGCAAGTGCGGCCAGCAACGCCATTTAATTGCCTGTTTGCATTTCACATGAGCCGCAGCGGCAGAGGATGAGGATGAGGATGAGGATGTGTTGGCCTCAGGCTAGAATATTATCCCAAATCTCTGGCTCTCTGGGTCCGTATATTTATGGTATTTTTCCTGCCGTATGTTTGCCAAGGCGGTCGCTTTGAACCATCTTTGGTTTTGATAGATCGCATGTGAAAGGTGACTTGACTTGACTTTGACTTTTGGGGGTAATCTATGGCGAAAGGCGAGAGAATTACAGCGGAGATTCGGGCTAAAGAAATATGTGAGTAGGTTCTTTTAGCTATCTCCTGAGGTTTAAGCCGAGACTCACTGATCACATGATGATCTTAGATAGAAGAAATTGAAAAACTGACCTTAAATATCTAGTAAAAAGTTCAAATATCAATTAAACACTATCCTCAATCTTTTTTTTGGTAGATTAACTCGCTTAACTCGTGTAACATCCGCAAATACAGTCAGTTCCCAGCTAATAAAATCCCCCAAGAGACCTAGAGTGCAGCTGTTGTTTGGTTTTCCTGTTCACATAACTAAACCGTGCAAATTAGTTGCCAAACAAATTATTTCATATTTTATTTTCGGTTGCCTTTCGGTCAGAGCTTCGGCTTCAGTTTCGACTTCAAATTTAGCTTAAGCTTCAGCAAAACCCAAACCGGCACTCGCAGCCAACACATAAACTGACCTTCGTTCATTAACGACAGCAGAAGGCATAACAAGACATAAACCTCAAAAGGCTCCACATTTGTCGGCTGGTAGCAGCCAAACCAGTTAACTGCAGCCGGTAACTAACAAATAGTAAAATTAGCCCCGAACATTTTGCATTTGATTAAAAGATTTTTAATTTGCCCAGCCATGGTGGTTGGATTACAAAAAACCAGCAAAAAAAAGTAAGAAAACCAGCCAAGTTGGCTGAATTAATTTCGCATTAGAACACGCGCTTGCAATGCGGCCAAAACGCAGTTCACTTTTAGCCAAATGTCGTCTCACCTAGGCATACATATAAGCACATACTATATATATACATATTTATGTGGCTATTCGTACTTTTTGAGGGTTACCTAAGCGGATGGCTCGCTGACGTTGCAGGTAAAATGATTCAAATTCAAACTTGTTCTTAGATACTCCACATTCGCAAAGGTGAGATCAGTTTGATGTGATCTATTCACTGGAGCGTTAATCAATTTGGCCGGGCTTATGCGGTTTTATAATTTATTCCATTTCGGGGATTATAGTATAATTCTGGTCTTAATAATTAGGTAATTAAGTGGAACAGTGGGAGTAACTAGAGTAGTTCAAATATTAATAAGCGACCATCATAAAACGGTATCTTGGCTTTAGATTATAATTAGGCCTTTAAAGATATTTATTTAAATTGAGTTCTTTGAGCATATATTCAGCAGATTTGCAGAGATAAATAAATGCAGAAAGTACACAACTTTCGAGTGGAATTTTGTGGCCACAAAAGTGTTGAATTACAACTATTTATTGCCCTGATGTTACAGCATGACCCAATGGGCCATTATGCGTATATTTTTATGACATATATACGAATATGGTTCATATGTATATAGTATGTGAAGACCCCAGACCTTCGCTCTTTTTGGCGCCGGACGTTCGCCATTGTAAGCTGAGAGGCCCCAAAAAGCGGCCCAGCTGCGTCAACAAAAAACGTACAACAAAAAAAAATTAAGCAAAACAAATGAAAACAGAAAAAAATATATATATTGAAAGTAAAAACTTCTCTGAGTTTTGTTTAAACAAATCAGCAAAAATTTTTTTGTCATGTTGCCGGCCAAGTTTGCTGGCGCTTGTAAGCGCACTTTGATGACACAAGAAAAAATCCCAAAAAAAAAACCTACAAAAAACTGTATAAACTGTTTAAACCAACAAAAATGAAATCATTTTAAATATTTATGGTAAAGTCCAGTAATTGGTTTACGTTCGTAACTCAAAAAAAAATACATATTCTACCTAGTTTATCATGAACCAACCCTGGCTCTGAATATTATTATTTTTCAACCATTTTTTAAGCTTTCATTAACCCTAATTGGTAAGGAAAGTTAAATAAGTGTGCCATGTTTTTATTTATGCAATAATTTACACAATCTACAGTTTATTTTAACTATTTGTAAATATAAAGAAGCAGCTATTCAAGTTCACTTCAAAAGCAAAACAAAACACAGAAAACGAACACAAAAATACATATTTAAATATATGCCCAAATACTTTGGCTTGTCGTTGTCCATGTCAAGTGTAAGTTTACGTTTTTTTGTTTTTGGCAAATTTTCGAAGGTTGTCCCTCACTTAAAAAACCCCGAAAACACACACAAATTATTCAGAAAAGGCAGTTGAACAGACAACGAGGAAGAGAACTTGAACATAAACACAAAAGATAAATTATAATTAAAAATTGTAAGCAGAAATTAAATAAAAGAAAATTAATCAGCAGTAAGTTTGGAAGGTTTTTAAATTATAAAAGATTTAAATAATAAATAAATATCATATCATATAAAATATAAAAATCAGCAAAAAACCAAGGAATTAAATAGCAATTATAAAAAGTAATATAAAACATAAAATATTGTAAAAGAATAGGACAAGACAACTATATTTAGAAATATAAATTTCCACTTTTCCGTTAACAAATATAAATAAAACACTGTTATTTTCCAGAAACACCAAGCAAACACCCACAGTAGCGACGCTTACAGGGAATTCCTCTTGTAAAAATATGCAAAATAACAACGACAGTGGAACGGTAGAAATCCGCAATACCAACTCCTACGGTTATATTGACGGTGGTTTGGCAAAATCAATAAAAATATGAGCTAACTGAACAACAGCAAGCCAACAGATACTACCGGCAAGCAACTGAAAAATCGCCAACCAGCTCAGGCACCTTCACGGGGCCGTCGGCTATTTAGCATAAAATGTGTGTCAGCAAGGTAAAGGGCGGTCGTTCGTCACCGATCCGCAGACCCCACTCCTCGTGCCCCGATCTTGGGCTCGGATTAACCCCACAACCATGGTCCCACGCTGGCTTTGCGCTGTAAAAATTTGAATACCTAAATAGGCGCGCTGCTGGCTGGCTGGCCTATTTCTCTTATTTGTTTTTGCTCCGACACGCATGCGAAATTGGGTTTTCATTTTGTTTTCGTATTGAAATTTTGCGAGTGGTTTACACCATTCCATAGTTGGTGGCAGTGGCTTTGGCATCGGTGTGTTAACCTTGAAAAAATAATTTTTGTTTGTTGTTACCTCTGGTTGAGGTGACAGAGTGTTTACAGCAAATATATTCGCTGAACATTTTTACATATCATTGAATTTTTGAATATCTAAAAATCTACTTTTAAAGTTGCTTAAAAAAACTGTAAACTAAATATGGAAAATATTTGAACTAACTTTAAAGATATTTTAATATTTACATGAGTAACTAACTTAAAATATATTTTTATATTTAAATAGATAAATATCTTTTAAGTTTATTTTTATATTTTCTGTAATTATAGTTCCCAATAATTAATTTTAAAGGCTTTTAATTTTAAGGTAAATTGAGTCTTTAGGGTTATTTAACTTTATAAGGTTTGGTAATCAATTTGTTGTTAATTCAAAGGCTGTAAAATAATTTTTTTTTAAATATTTAGTTAAGCTGTTCTAAAAATAGATTCCTCTCATGAAGATCTGACTTTCAGTAAATTTAAAGAATAAATCAAATCTTCGAAATGTAAGAACTTCAGTCCGAAGAATATGTTCTGCATATGTAACTCAGCTTTTAAATAAATCCCAAACTAAATTGCCTCTGACATGCAAGAATGATTCCCCTGAAGAAATAAACTTCCCTTTATCATCCTTGAAGAGGGGGAATGGGTAAGCAAACTTCCAGTTGCAACAAAAACATTTGCAGAAGAGCAACAGCGAAAACTCATTCTTCATCTTGTTTGGTTATGGCACACTTCGAAAAATTATTCGATTTATTTAGCATAGTAAAAATAATATACTGAAAGATATATAAGCTGATATTTCGATTAAAGATAGCCTCGTTCCCTCTTTCCCTCTACTTTTAATATCTATCGTTAATTTTTTTAATGAATTCTTTCCTGTGTAGGAAACACTTGTCAGGTTCTGCAGCAGCTATGACACATGCCACTTGCCACTTGCAGCTAACTCCTACTGCGACCCTTAAAAGTTGCCACAACTTGATGCAGATGAAGCCGCGAATGATGATGGTGATGGTGATGATGATGACGATGACGGTTGCCGGTTGCCGGGAGTTGTGGCTTTGTTTTGTCTTGGCTGTGATTTGATTTGCCAACGACTTGCGGATTTAGCCACATTCCCATGTTCTCCTCGGTTGTAAGTTGCCGCTCCGCTGGCATTTCTCCGCGGCTTGTAAGTGACTTAGCGAAGCGCACACTTTTTATTGGCTCGACTGACTCATAACTGGGGACCAACTAAGATCGCCTTCGCCTGGCATCCTCCTCCCTCGCCTGCCACCGTGGGGCATGAGTCAATTAATTTATATGTCGCACTGTCCAGACGAGTGCACAACACGCCCCGTCTGAATACGATTCGGAGTCGGGAGTCGGAGTCTGAAGCTTAGCCCCTTGAAAATCCCTTAAGCTAAAAGACTTTAAGTTGACAATGCCAGAGATTACGAAAAGTGATCGAGGCGTCTTTATATTTTGTATTTTTTTGTTTGCTGGTGATTCACGAACTGCTAAGATTTATATGCGAATCGCAGCCAAAAAAAGCAACATATTCACAGCCAAAACATTAACAACAAATTAAATAAATGTGCGCACATAAAAAGGCAAAATAAACAAGCCACTGCAGCATATGTCTCTCTCTCTGCTTTTTGGTCATAATAATGGCCAAAATCAGCAGCAAATAATGTTTTGATGACGGCACTTCCGGTGCAATTAAGCCAGAATGCTTCTAGTTAGCACTCGACTGGAAGTCATCTAGCAACTGACACGAAATGTGAACGTTGTGGCTAAAAATACACGATGCTTCCCTTTGGCATACATAATTTGGCCGAAAACATATAGCAGCAGTGATGCTAATGTTGCAGCATCTCCCCGATGCCACTTCACACTTAATAAGACATAATTTTGCAGACTCTTATGAGTTGCAGCTTGGCGCGTGGGCCGACACACAGAGAGAGAGAGAGAGTGAAAAGTGAAAAAGAAAGAAAAACTCAATTAAATGGTCAGCAAATAATGCGTTTTTGCTTACACAGAGAATGGGAAAGTAGTGTGTGGCTTACAGAGTGCCACAGTGCATATTGTGCACTGGGCCAAAACGCCTTCGCTTTGTGCACTCGTTCTGTCAACCGCAGGCGACAGGTTGGCCCCGCCACTTAGTTTGGGACAAGTTAATTTTTGGCTCCGTTTGTCTTTTGTCCGCTGATGTATTTAATTTCTAATTGTGCCAGACATGAGGATTTTTGCACAGTCCGCGAATGATAAATTACATGCATGGGCAGTGTGTTAGCACTTGTATAAAGTGTCTAGGCGGATCTGCTAGACACTTTTTGGCCCAAAAATGTGACTTAAATAATCGGAGGTTTTATTTATTCTTCTTATTAAAATTATAGTATATAAACTGACTTGCAAACACCTTTGTTTGTCTACGCCAGCTTGTAAGCAGAGTTAATAATTGCTAATTACAAATAACGGGCGCATAATCGCCGACACTTGACGCTCTCTCTCTCTCTGTTGGCACGGTGGCGTATGCGCAATGTGCAATTAATTATACGCCGCGTGGTCCGCGCAGAGGTGTGACCGACAGATCAGAACGGCTCACAGCGCTCATCATCTCTTGACAATTTAATTAAAATTCCAAATAGTGAGTATTAGAGACGCCTTCGATTGGCAATTCGGTTAATTTGAGTGAATTAGCATGCCGTGGAAGCTGAGTGCAAGTTGCAACTTGCACTGGCAATCGCTTTCATCTCGCAAATGAGGCGGAAGATTTGCCGGCTGCTGTCACAGCTGGCTGTCAGTTTGGAAAACATATCTGGCCACTTGACAAATCACCCTACGAGTGACAGGCGGGCCCAAACACACTTACAGCAATTGCTGCGCTGGGAAACAACTTTGCATATGATATGTACATGTCGCCTAGAGATGATGGCCCAGAATATTCGCACTCTTTCCCAGCTGTCAACCGAATTTGGGTCAAATTAATAACGTATAGTGTGGCCGAGTAATGCCAAACGGCTGAAACACATTCGCCGCAGCCAAAAACACTTTTCAAAATAATAACAAAAAGAAAAAAAGCAAAAACAAAAACAAAGAGCAGAGCACAAATATGAAAAACTAAATTAAACGCAGCGGAGAGCCAAGATGTTGACAAATTTACAAAAAGAGCCAAAAACAAGCTGCGGCGGTGACACTTTCGATTTCAATTTCGTCGGTTCTCTATAGATACACATGTATCTGTGTGCTGTACCTGTATCTGTATCTGTATCTTGGCGTATTTGTCAGTTAAAAGTTTATATTTTCGTTGTTTTCTTTATTTGTTGTATTCCTTTCTTGTTGTTGTTGCTTTTTTTTGACATCATGTAGCCGTGTCGAAGGTAGCGGCGACAGGTGCAAAAGTTGGCGACAAATTTTAATGAGCTGCAAAAGGCAGCAGCCAAACATCAAAATATCTACAACTTGCAACGTCCGACACAAGACTATAGAGTATACAAAATAATTAAGTCAACCTGACTTGGCTTTCATGCGAGAATAATGCTGTAAACTTGGCAAATGTTCATTTACTGTAATTAATAGAAATTAATGGGGTGTGTGTGAGTGGGAGGTGAAGCCCATTTGCAGAGATTTTAATTATGTGGGCAGGTAAATTGTAATTATTTGTTTAAGAAACTTACAATAAATAAACGTAAAATAGAAATATATTCATATATCAAACATATTTCCTGCTTCTTAAACTAGTTCCTCTAATTCCGGTTTAAATATCTTATTTTACAGTAAATTAAATTAATTGGCAGCTCAATTTGAACTCTAATTAAATGTCCCAAGCCTTGCAATGCGCCAGTTTGTGAAAAAAAAATTAATTGCACTCGTAACTGAATTAAAATTGGGGAATACAATAAATAATTATAAAAATCATGGGCAGAGCGTGCTTTTGTGTATATATTTATACATATCATACGTATAAGCCCCCATTGTAGTCGTTGTCCAGTAATTTGCAAATTTCATTTATTTCTTATTTTATTCATTTCTGGCTGTCTCTTTTTTTATTGTTTTTATTATTATCGCCTGCTGCTTTGTGAATATTGCTTCCTCTTCAGCAACGTAATATAACAAAAGAAATACACGCGTGTGGCTGTGTCTGTGTGTATAAATTTTGAATAAAACGTAATAAAAAAAACAACAGTAACGCAGCGGCACCAGCAACAACAACCATAAAAAGCGCAAACGCAAAAGCAAAAGAAAAAAATTCAAGGTCAGCGCCGAAACGTGCATGCAAAAATTAAAAGCGCTGAGAGAAAAAAAACGAGCGTACGGAATAAAGTAAGCAATAAAAAGAAAAATAAAAATAAAAATAAATAAAACGTAGCAGCAACCAAATCCCAGCGAAAGAGCCAAAGGAGAAATCAAAACAATTTCATTTCTGTTTTTGTTGTTCGCCTTTGGCTTCTCCTTCTTCTTGGCTTTCATTTTGGCTCCACATTTGCTGCAGCCTTAGGGCCCTTGAAGGGGGGGAAGCTAAGATTTGTGGAGAATTTAAATTCGATTTTTGGTGTTTACAGTTTCATTAGGAAAAGAATTACAAATATTTAGGAAACTAAATTAAATTCAAAAGTTCATCAGAAGAAGAAACACTCTTAAAGTAACAAAAACATATTAAATTGAAAAACTATGTTCATATCCGAACTATGAATATAAATGTTTGAAATTGTATTAATAAATAAATACAAGCTAAAAAAAAATAAAATTTTTTTTTCGGCTTGAATTTAAAAAAATTGGTTTTTAACTCTTGTAAAGTACTGGTTATTACAGTATGTTTACTGATAAATTATATCATAATTTGCAGTATGTTTACTGTTTAAATATACCATAATTAAAGCCTTAAAGAAAGAATCCACATCATATGCTTTATTTTAAGTTTCCCCAATATAAATATCACAAATGTACCTTTATTAGTATTGATTCTCAGCCCGTCCCCTGCATTTGCTGCTCATAAGTAAGCGTGTGTGTATTCGCTTGGAATTGCCTCGGCAAAAGCCAATTTCGAACCCTTTCCAGTCTCCACATTTGAGTCAGAGCTTTTGTATGCCGGCAAACAGAGGGAGGGGGGAAGGTGGAGTTGGAGGAGACGGAGTCGGAGACTAAGAAGAGACCCAATCCGCAATTGGCACTTGTCCTTGAACGCCAAAAAAAAAGAAGAAGCGGAGGAAGAAGACGCTAAAATGAGCAATGTTGGCAGCGCTGCCAAAATGCAGTCAACGGCGACGCCATTAGACGTTGACGCTCAAGCGGTGTCGTCAGCAGCAGGAGCAGCAACAACATCAGCAGTAGCATTAACAAAAGGGATTTACAGAAGCAACAACGAGTAACGACAGCTACTATGAGATAATACTTAACTTAAAAGGTAACACAAATTTTAAAAAATATTTACCTTTGATAATAATAACACATCTTAAATATTTTCAGATATTTATAATGTGTGTTGATTCTTTTTAATGGATTTTTATATGAAGTTAAACACAAATCTGAGCATTCAATGAGCACTTCAATACCTACAGAATTTATGAATGAAATCATTAAGATTTTTTTTATTTCCTTTCTAATACAAAAAAAATCAATAATTAAATATTTAACATGAGCTTTCGGTTGAGATACTGAGGGCTAAGGTTTGCAGTTACTAATAACATAGACCACACTGGCCTTGGGACAGCATTTCAGAACCAAGAACCCATGAGCCCATCGAAAACCTTCTGTATTTTAATTTTTAAAATACTTTACTTGTTTTATTAACAATAATTAAGATATTATATATTGATATTATCTAATGTAAAGTTAGTGTCACTTTTAATTGAAAAATAACAGCAGAAACTTTACAGTATGACCAACATTATTGCTAACACCTATACCGAGAGATACTTAAATTGTCAGGCAACAGCATCTGCTAACAACAACAGCCACTCTAACAACAGCAACACTGACAACACTTCGGCAACATTGGAGACTTCAACAGCAGTTAGAAGATTGTCTGCGGCCCTCGTCTTCTGGGCTTGTCCCATCTCTTTCCCACTCTCTTCCAAATGAACAACTGTCGCTACAGTCGTCGTCGACGTCGCTGCTGCTGCTGCGGCGTTGTTGTTTTTGTGGCTCAGCATAAATTCGCAAAGTATGCGAAATTTATTAGGGTCTGTTTCTGCTGGTGTTGTTGTTGTTATTGCTGCTGTCGTGCCTCGTCTAATTTAAAGTTCACACACAAACAAACAAATATACACTCGCTCGCTCATTTACACACGCTCAGGCGGCGTCGAGAATTGCTCTCGTGACTGTGTGTGTAAGTGAGTGTGTAACACACACCAATAAAAAACCCGAAATAGCGAATAGCAGCAACAACAACAGCGGCTAAGCTAAGCGAAGCAGTAAAAAATGTTTATATTAATTTGTTGTTCTTGTTGTTGTTAAATTGGTTGCTGTTGCTGCAGCTTGTTCTCTGTTTCTTTTTTGCTTTTGTTATTGTTTTCATTTACTTTATTTTCAGTTTTTTTTTCTATTGATATTGATATTTGCTAAGTTTTTGGCAAAAAGGCAAACTAATACACACACACACCAAAAAGCTCACAGTGTGTAGTGCTATCTTTCGCCGGTTGAGTGTGTGTGTGTGGAGAGCGATTAAATTCGCGAATTAATCGCGCATGTTTTTAGCGCGTTGTGTTGTAAGGGCCTTGCTTTCTTTATAATATATATTACTAAAATTTATATTTGGAAATCAAATTTGAAAGAATTTGTGCATTGATAAGGAAATGCTAGTCAAAGTAATTAAATTAATACGAATTTTCCAAGCAAAATTAATGGTAATATATGAGGTTCCATCGATTCCTTCGAAACTTTGGATCTTTGAAAATACTATATTTTAGATGGATAGATAGATCGATAGCAGTAACGAGATATGTCGATTGATAAATAGATAAATTGTAGATAGCTATAGCGGTAGATTGATTGATAGGTAGATCGATAAATGGCTCGATAGATATATGGATCGAAAGATCGATCGATATATAGATTGCAGGGCAGAAAGATAGTTACCCTTCATATTGTCTTTACTAATAACCTATTTATTATTACGTTAAAAGTTTTACTTAATTTATGTAAAAGGCATGAGAAAGTTGTTTTCCTTCAATTTGTAAATTTATTTTGTATTTTTGTTTTATTTAATTGTAATATTTTTTCTCTAATCTCTATAGTCTTTCTACAAACTTTTTAAGCTTCGAAATTTTATACATTTTCTACTCTAGAAATGTAGTAATGAGAAGCAAAGAGTACATTTATATTGCTCTACACTTTTTGATAGAAGGCAGGGATTTATTGTTATTTTTATTTGTTTATGCATATAAAAATTTACTCTGTTTAGCTTAGAAAATGTAAGAAATTAAACGATATTTTTATTATTTTAATTAATTTAATAATTTATTTTCTTAAAAACTTATAACATTTTCCTAAACAAAAGGCTTGATATGCCTTTGATAGTTTATACTAATACGATTATTCGTAAATAATTTTATATAAAGCGTTAATGAGGGGTAATAATAAGAATAATGGCCAGCAAATGGATACACTCTTGTTATTAATTAAATAAATTTAGTAATTCTGCACACACACAGGGCAAAAGGTTCTAGCAGATACGAGGTTTAACTACCCAAAGACCTCGTTAAACTCTGAGCAAAAATTGCAGGCCTCCAGATAAATATCCATTAAATGGACTGTTATCGAGAGCCTTTCCTGTCACCTTGCCATTACTGGAGCTATACTCTTTGGGCCTATGGTCGGTCATTAAATAATCGCCAGTTTGGATGCATGACTGCCACGGGAAAAAGAGTAAAAAATAATAAAAATAATAAAAACAGGCCGTCAAGAGCCCAGCAACGTGTAGTAGGCCATTAGGAACGATGGCGAGTTGTGGCGAACCTAGTTCAAAAACATGTTTTAACCTTTTTCGTGGCGTGCAAAAGCCCAGGCCAGCTTTACAAGCGCCAAAAATTAACACAAAATGGTAAGAAATAAATAAAACATAATACTCATACACACACACAAGAGACTTGGCAACAAGAACAAGGCTTAAAAAAAAAAAACTATAAAAAAGGGTAAGCGAAGCACGCGAAAAATTTTGCAAAAATGGCCTAAGACAAAACGCAGACCGAAAAACCCCGAAAAAAACCGAAGCACCAATTTCTGCGCATGCGTCGCCGCCGCCGCAGACGTTGGCCGAGGCTGAGGCAGGAGCAGAGACGCCAGCGTCAACGTCAGCGCCGCTGTCAAACCTTTGAGCGCGGACTTAGACGTGACTTACAAACCAAATGCGCTCGCTCAAGGTTAAAGCCGTTTATTTGTAAGCCAACGGCAAAAAACGAAACTGAAAACGCCAAAAGAATCTCGCGAAAAAAGTTGAAGTTGATATTTGCCCATGTTGTTTCTTTTTTTTAATGCGAATCAGCCTGAGAGAGTGTGTGTGTGCTGGCGAAGCTACTGCGCGTTTCAGAACTATAAAATCAGTTGAAGGTTTTCAATTTAACGATCGATATAGGTTCGATTTTTTTAATTGATTCAGAGCTTTGGGTGTACCGAAAAAGTGTAGCAAAACGAGATTTGTATCTGAAGGATTGCTTTGTAATTTTCTTACGAGAAAGGCAATTTATATAGCTTTTAAGTTTTAGTATGTAATAATTAATACGTTATTTATAAAATAAAATAATATTAATTAGATATTCAATATTTATAATACAAATTATAAAATAAACAAAATGATAGTAGGTCTTAATTTTTATATTACACAAATTGATGAACATTTAGTTCAACCTAAAGCATTTGGTAACATAATCTGAATAAATTAAATACTTTGCCGACTTTTTAGGTTTTGCATAAATTAAGAATGTCGAACGAGTCAGATATTAGTTGCTATTAGCATGGATAAATATAGATAGAGACCCAGGAATAACAGTGGATAATCAATTTAATTTTGCAAATGTATCTATTAAAATTAGCATATTTATGCAATGGATTTTTTCAAACTGAAAGCATTTAAATTAAATTATTACCTAAACTCATTTTAGGCAGTGAGATTAATAAGAATAATGTGAATTTTAAAGTTATTAGATTGCTGAGTGCATTCATAGCTATAAATAAAGTTAAATCCTTTGAGCTTGAAAAATTTCTAGTCCCATCCGGGAAGATACAGAAAAAACACTTCAAATATATATTATATGTATATAGTGACCTCCTCATTGTCAGATATATTTATGAAACGCACGACACGTAAAGTGCTTTGGCCATATCCTCCATTATGCACTGCACTTTGGCTCGTTTTGGGGCGTGTTCGCAGTGGCAACAAAAAGCCGCGTGAGAAGCTACGGCCAGCGCTATAAGGTTCTCTATTGATCCGTTAATAATACGCATCTGGGGTCTATTGTTGGGCCTGGGGAATTGATTGCCCCGAGTGGCTTTTGTGCGCGATAAAATGGGACCCGATTAATTAGCGGCCAAGTCCGCAGCATATCAATGCGAGCTAAAAGAAAAATCGTGTTGCGAAATAAACAAATGATTCAACTTTAACCTGACCCTGCATGTCTGTCACAGCAGCAGCAGCAGCAGCTGCTGTCTCAGCTCCCCACGATGACATCATTCCAGAGTCTCCGCGATAGTGTGTCTCGGATGCCCGGGCCCCATTTGTTTTAATCGCCAAAACAGCCAAAACAAAAGTGTTTAAAATGCAATAAATTGCAATGAGCGCGCGCGGTTGACCAAAAATGTGCATTCGCATTGATTTCGAGTGCAATCCGATCCAATCCACCCACAATGCACCACAATCCGCCCACACGCGACACAAGCCGTGGCTGTCAAAATATCAGCTGCAACTAAATTAGTGAGCCTGACAAATGCCAAACAAGTTGTTGTAGGTGCCACAATTCAAATTATTCAATTAGCATGCATTGCGTATTTTCGTCTATTTTCAATTGGTGACGTCGTCGCCATGCAGCATTCGGTGGCGATACACTGATCGAAATCTGAGGAATATATTTCATATTTCATTTATATTTACCTATTTCTAACAAGTGGTTATTTAGCTTCAACATGAAGCATTCATTCTAAATCAAGAAAGTCTCAGAGTAATGCAATTATGTTGTTAATTATTTTGAAGCCTCTTATTGATTAACTCTATGACTTCTCATTTCAAATTTTAGAAAAACCTTAAATCTCAGTGCATTGCTGCTGCTGTGCTGCTGCTCCTATTAGCCAACACGATCGGGGCCGCGCTTGTCCTTCACAAGCCGCTGACTAAATTGGCATCGATTTGGCAGTGGCTTAGCGGCAGTTACTTTGACCATATGGGCGCGGGCAGACGACTTACCAATAGCTTGGCAAAAAAAAAAGCCAAAATAAAATATAAAAAATATATAAAAAAGTGGGCATAAAAAATGAGAAACAGAACATGGCGAAAAAATAAAACAGAAATCAATTTTAAAAGGCAGGGCGCGCCAGTAGAGATACTTTTGGCAATTAGCAATAGTTGGATACTAAAACGCAAACACTGGCAAACAAAAACGAACTGAATCGGTCGCCATGGTAGAGAGCGTGGGATAATTAATACACCGAATTCCAACAAACCCGAATATTTGCAATAAAAAAACAGCACAAAATTCGATGAGTAATAGACTAGATCACAAGATGCCCTTGACAATGGATGTATTCCATCTTCTCAGCGAATTTATGGCCAAGCGTCCACTTTAGAATCGGTTATCGTTACTCAGCATCTTAAAGGGGTAAGATGGAATCTCTTGAAATATTATAAACTCTGAATTTGTGGTGATTGAGATACTTCCTGGAAGGTGTTAGGGGAGTTTTTACAAGAACTTTGCCTTTAGGGATATTCTAAAAGAATTGAACAATGAAATAGATCTTCTTTATAATAATCTAATATCTTAATAAACTTCTATCCTTCTTAATAAATAAGTAATTTAATAAATAAAAACTAAAGATTCCTTTTGTTGATCTGTAATAATTCGATTTGTATTCTCTTTCCACTATAGCAACGATCATAACTTAATGAATATCTCAAACATTGATAGTATTTTATTTTCTATTTTCCATAAGATATCTTAAAGATAATGGTTAGCCAACAAACCTTGTCATTTCCGCAATAGAAAGATAGACGGAGCACTATAACATTTGCACTGCGTTTGTGGTCGGGGCAAAGTATCTTTCGGTATTTCGCTTCGATTATCTAAAGTATGCAGCTGTATCGCTCAAGTTCAACTCGGCACATCAATGCGTTGAAGCATTTGCTGATGATATATATATATTTTTAAATATATTCTTCTTTTTTTTGCTGGCTTTGGATTGCCACTGCGATTGTACTGGTAGTATCTTTGTATCTCACACACTTTTGTAGCCAACACTCGCGCACGTTCTCGTTTCAGTTTGGAATTCCTTTGTGCGAATTATTACACAATGCCCGATGAGCCCAAACATGGGGCAGTGAGGAAAGGTAAAAAAAAAGAGAGCAGTTGAAAGACTGGTTAAGGTTATAAACGCTAACCCTCCAGAGGCCACACTCGATCCGGCGACTGTCCCAGCTTAGATTCTTTAGATTCAGACCCAGGACGGGATACGTTGCCAACCAACATCTGAACCTATCCGATTCGATCCGATCCGATCCCTTGGCATGTCGCTCGAGTAAACAAAATAAATGAAAGACTATAAAGGCGAAAGCTGAGCAAAAATTTCTAAAAGCGAGAGAGAGCCTCTATGCTGTTCCCTACACCCTACAGTCAAAGGGTTGAATGATTGCAATTAAAAGTTTGCACAGTATCAGAAGGGAAGAGGGATATATTTTCTGACAGTTTTAAATAATTATAATAAACAATCTATTATTCAAACATCTTAAAATATTCATTAATCATTTTATATATTACATTTTCTATTGATTTTAGGGTATTATTCCCTTCGTTTAGCTTGCCTTCTGAGGTCTTTATGATTTTTCGGTGGATTTATTTTGCGTTGCCAAAATTCGGCGGGCTGTTTGACGGGACGGAAAGGGATGGGCAAAGTTTACAGCGCTGCTGCTGTCTCTATATATTTTTTGCTGTTTTTTTTCTTGGTTTTGGGTTTTGCGCTTTTTTTTTTTGTATGTTTGCCGCTGCCGCGCGACATTTCGAGCAACGATCAAGGGCAAGTTGGACACGCCGCTGTCGCTGCTTCAGTCGACTTCGCTGCCTCACCCTTGAAGCGCTTACAGCGATCTTGCGGATATATCTGTATCTGTATCTGAGTCCGTGTATCGGTATCTGTGTGAATGCCCAGTATCTGTATCTTTGGCTGGGGTGTGTGTTTCGTTCGGTTTGTTTCTTTGGAGGGTTTTCGCTTTCAAACGAGCAATTTGCGAATTTCGTCTGCCGCTTAAAAAGAACACATGGAAAAAATGTTGACTCATTGCTAAATTTGTAATCAAAATTCACAGTTTACAATATGAACTTTAAAGCATGGAAATTAATAAGCTTTACCATAATATAAAAATGCATTATAAAATGCATCTATAAGAAGAGGTACCAGCTTTTTATGGTGATTTAAAAGGTATTCCTATAAAGTTCTGATAAATAATTACTTTCATATTTGGCTTGATTTATATAATTTAATTGTTAAATTTTTTAAATTAAATTAAAATATTTTTTATGTGCATTTATTCCCTGTTCGGCGATGTTTGCCTGCTAACCTAGTAGCCTGCCGTCTGCTCTTTTTTTGTAAGTCTGGTTTGGTTTCTTTTCGTATCATCCCCAGTTCCCTGTTCCTCTTCGGATCGCTTTTAATTCTATGGAATTGTCTGAAAATTAAGCACAGGAGGTAAGCACGGTAAAAAAAAAACTAACAAAAAGTAAATGAGAAGAGAACCACCTTTTACGAAATGAGCTACTCCACTCACATCCAGAAGATCCTAACAACGATCCTCGTCAGCTGATTTTTTCGAGGGGCCCTGCCCCGTGTCTCTCTCGCCATTCCCGCGCCTTTGTTTGTGCACCTTTTCAGCTTTGTCATTATATTGTTTTGTGAATTTCAGGTTTGCTTTTACAGAAATCATTTGAATTTGAATTTGCATTTGTGCGAGAGATGATAATACTGCCCATATTGCATTACATTTGAAGGAACTTCTGGTGGCAGATAATGGGTTTTTTATTTGAATGGCTAATGCGAAATTCCTGGATAATGCAAATGGGTTCCCTGGAAGCTACAATATAACTCAGCACTTGACGTTAAGTTTTGCCACCTTTTGGGATTATGGTTTCAACGGATTTAATTCGGAGCAGTCTGTTTTAGATTTAAAAATTTGTCATTTCTCGAGGAATCAATTTTTTCCATTCGAATTTTCAGAGGTTTAAGAGGCAAAGCTTTATGACCTTTTAATTCTTGTAAATTTTACTTTAATATAATACTAGAAAATCATGTAAAGTTATTATAAAGCAATATAATTATTTACAAGTATAAAACTTCAATTTGGGATACAAAACCTCTGAATGTTCTTAATTTGAAAGAAACGTCTTGTGTTTACCATTTGAAATATATTTTCAAAGTGTTTTCTGATATCTTTTGGATTGGAAAACTTAATTAATTTTAATTTCTAATTTTTTTTTTCTTTTTTATTTTTCCTATAAATTAAAAGTTTATATAGAATTTTCTTGCATATCATGGTCATATGTTGTCCTATTATCGGCCATGTTCTAATTGTTCCCAAAATTTGTTCCTTGGGTTCTACTCTCCCATATCCTTAACTATCAATCCCCATTTCTTAATCCCCTTTTTATGTTCATCAAGATCCCGCCACATACTTTTTTAGTTTAATATTTATTTGCGTTTAGGCCGCAAAGCGCCACACTTTGCACTGTCGCTTGTGATGCGATTGTTCACAGTTCACGGTTTTTATTGCTGATCGCATATTCACAACACTCGAAGAGGATTGTCTTCATTCGTTCGTTTTTTGTTTCATTAATATATTTTGTGGTTTTTATTTGTTTTTCTGGGCTTTTGTTTTTTGGTTCCTTTTTTTTTGTTTGTTTGATTGACGAGCAATAGAAACGCGTGCCACAACGTTGCGGCTGCAGTTGTTTTTAGCGAGTGTTCGTTGCAAATGCTGCAAATAATGCTAAAAGTCTAAAAAGAACACGTCCAGCAACAACTTAGACGAGGCGACGTCGCAGTCGCCGCTGGCAGAGGCAGCAGCAACAGCAACAGCAGCAATATTGCTTGTTGCAGCGTTGTACAGTGAATGCTCGATGCAGGGACTAAGAAAAATTACAAAGTATTTATGTTTTTATTATTATTTAAGTTCCAGCAGATTTTATGTAAAGACAGCTTAATTATAAAAAAATGTGTAATATTTCAAAAAGTATCTTTATGCCAAAAATTTATAAATATCCTGCCAGAGATAGGGTTTTCTGACTTCCTAGCTAGGAACTTTTGTGCAAATCAAGCCGTATTTAATTCGTTATTGTCTCTTTGTTTTACTTTATAAAAGACATCAAATTTATTAAAAAAAATTGACTAATTAAAAAAATTTTTAAATCACGTTAAATTCACTTTGAAGCAAAGTATAAAATAAATCATATATACAAACTGAGCTGAAATGCTTTAGCAATCTGATATTTCTTCTTCTTCTTTCTAATATCGAATTTTTAATTATGTGGATTTTTAACTTTCGAAGTTTCCTCCATCAGAGTGTTCTTTCTTTGGAGTTTTTACTGTTTTTCGCATGTGGCAAATACTGGAGTTGCAGTTAATCTCTCTCTCTCTCTATCTGTCTCTGGCTTCTCTCTCCCTCTTGCTGGCCTGGCATCTCACTCTGGCGCACACTTGCCATTAGAATGGGCTTAGACTTAGATGGGCAACGAACGGCGATCGTTCTCGGCTTTCGGGTCTTCGTGTCCCGATCGCCTTCCTTCAACGCCCCCCGGCCGCGCCCCCTTTTTCCCGCTTTCTGCCGGTTTCTGCAGCTGAGCAATGAAAAGCTGCCTCGGTGTGTTCGTATCTGTGCTTGGTGTGCGTTAGAGATGCTCTGTTCTTGTGGCACATGTGCTCAGAGCACCTTTAGAAATGTTTTTTGTTTTTAAAAGAATAATACAAAATTTTGGAAAATTTAACGGTTAAGAGATACTCCAAACATATAAAGAATGTCATGTAAAATGGATGGATTATCTCGTTTATAACTATATTCTATCTTTTTAATTTATTTCTAAAATAACACGAAAGAATTTTTTTTATCTGTGGCTAAGTGGCCCTCAAAGTTCGGTCTAAGCTACCGACTACACTCAAACACACACACTTAGCACTTGACAAGAGGCAAGGGGGCAGCTTTTGGATGCGTAAAATCTTTTTCTCAAAAATTTCTAAGACAAAAAACTGCAGGGCATACAAGGGAACTCGAGGGTAACAGGACAGGATTTAATCAACAAAAGGGAGATCTTTAACAGGAAATAAAAAAGTTCATAGTATTACAAAAGATTACATGTTTATTTATTTATTATTTATTTATTTAAAGATCAAAGATTAAAAAAATATTTTTAAGCTGATTAGATATTAACTATAAAAAACATATTCAAATAGATAATTAAAATTTAGATATTAATAATGTTATAAAACAATTTTTTTCTGATAAAAAATTATATTTTGAAATAGGTTAAAAGAACACATTGTTTATCAAAACTAACAGCAAAAAAAAAAAGAAAAATTACCTTACATTTATTAAGTTTTTAAAATACCTTTTAAAATATTTACAAAATTAACAGAAAGTCCGTCCCTGGCCACTAAAGATGAACAACAACAAAAAGTTCGCAAAAAATATGCGCGTGCTTACTCTCTTTAGCCCTCTATCACACACACAAGTTCTCCCCATCTGTCTCTCAAATGCTGTATCTCACAGATAGTTTCGCACACAGATACACGGCCAGCGATGCGGTAACCACGATCGCACGCACCCGAATTCGAAAAACCCGAAGCATCCGCGAGCGTTAAATTTGCGCTAATTATTCGCAAGCTTTTTTTGCGCCAGAGAGCAGGAAGAGTTCCAGGCGCTCTCTCCTTCTCTTACCTGCAGGCAAAGAGAAAGCTCGAACAAAAGAGAGTACAAATACGGGATTAACTTTAAGGTTCAGCCAGCGGCCACCCACTGGAAATTCGCAATAAATAAATAAAGCAATCCGAAATGCGGGAAAATCAAATGGAAAGCGGAGAAAGAGAAGTGAGAGGAGGAGAAAGAGGAGGGCGGTGGGGCGAACAGTAGCCATCAGCAGTAATTGGCAAGGTCGTTTCATCGTTTGCCGTAATCACTGCGTTTGCTTTCGGTTTTTTCGGTTTTCCGTTTTCGGCGAATACAAACTCTGCGCTGTTTGATTTTGTTTACTTTTTGTCCGTTTTTTTTTTTTTTTTTGCCAACCGCATTACGTTTTAGCCGCATTGTTTACAAAAAAAAAAAACATAAAAACAAATAGTGGGCT
The DNA here is from genome assembly GCA_008042675.1 of Drosophila seguyi. Taxonomy (NCBI): domain Eukaryota; kingdom Metazoa; phylum Arthropoda; class Insecta; order Diptera; family Drosophilidae; genus Drosophila; species Drosophila seguyi. The sequence continues at coordinate 77,179 of VNJU01009735.1, read as the reverse complement.
TACTTAAAACCAATGACCATTGGAAATTGAATTATATAAATTTTGCACAAAAGTTAGCAGTTAATTTAAAATTAATCAATATAATATCAGCAAGTCACGATTATGGTTATTTGGGGTCATTAACCCGAAGGGAATCTGTGGGAATTTAATTGGAGGAAATATTTTTGGTTATATAAAAGTCTCCAAAGTTTTTTTTATCTAATTTAAATATTTTATTATTAATTTGTAGCATTGCAGTAGGTTTAATTGTAATATTTTGCATTTAAAATTCAGAAACCCAAGCTGAAAATATCTGTAAACCCAAAATTAATTGCCATCCCTGCTTGCACTTGACAATTTCCCTAAAAGACCAGTTAATAAACCGTTAGTTAGAGCGATTTTGGCCATATCTTATCGTTGATATCAATCAGTTACCATTTTGCTGGCTTGGCCAAATGAAAGCGAATTTATTTGCCATTGTTTTTGTTGCTTTTGGCCATAAACATGTAATTGGTTTTTGAGCCAAAGGCTAAACGATTTGTGTATGTGTTTGTGTGTTCTCAGCCAGTGGTCACGGATCACGCTGCGTATGTGTAATATGGATTTTGTTTTGATTATCAAGAAGTTGTTTCAACGCTCGTGCCACAATTTTATTAGACCTGCAAAGGGGGCCCAGAAATTTCCGCACATGTGTTTCGCTTTATTTAACAGCAACCGCGTCTCAGACATTAACCATTTTTGCTTTACAAATAAACCCAAATAGATGCCCTAAATTGCGCCCAGTGTGTTGTATGGAAATCGGCACACAAATATCGCTGGAAAGTAGGGCGCCATCTGCACACCTTACACCTAACCGGGGAGCCGGCCTCCGAGCTGATCGCAAAACAATATGGTTTTTATCGCGGCCCGTTCGCTGTTGATTATAATGCAAATATTACACGCTGCTGCGGTGATCTGTTTAATAGAGAACTCTGTATGCGTTAATATCTAAATATGTATTTCTTTGCGAAATATAGATGAATATGTGCCTTACAAAGTTCATTTGTTTATCCCGCCACATTTTGCCTGTTTAGCTTTTTGGCCAAATGCGCGTAATTTACTTAGCCCAATTTTTCGAAACTATTCAAATAACCGAATTTTGTGCGTTAATCTCCGCGTTATAGTTCCTTCGGGTTGATGAACCCACCCACTGAAAATGGGGGAAAGGAACTAGCTTTACAGCTTTAACTCTGACTTCGAGGACTGGCAACCCTCTAGGCTCTCAATTATGTCACCCTCAAGTATTCCGAGTCGCTCATAAATTACGTTGAATGAATTTAATTGCCACGACGCATAAATCTAAAGCGCTTCAGTTGAGTTTTCGGCGAAAAGCGAAGTGCCTGGGCTTGGCGCCGGGCAATTTATTAAAAGTATTAAGAAAAAAATTACAAAAAAAATTCAAGAAAATATGAAGATGTATGGGGAATTCAAGACACACTGGCAGGCTTTTGAATTGTGATAATAATTTACTCATAATTTATATAAGAATTGAAGTTTAATTATTGTAATTCTAATAATGGAGATAAATGCTTACATTAACTATTATTCTTATTACATTCCTGTAAAGATGTTTATACAAATAAAAATAAACATTATACAAATAAATACTAGAATCAAGAGGGAATGCATTTTCACATTTATTCAAACTTTTCTATTATGTTATTTAGTAGGCAGTGTAATTCTATTTCCATTGAAAATCCCCACTACCCTTTGAAAAGGGTATCAAAGTCTCTGGTCTGATGACGACGGATTGCAATGCGAACAACAAAAAAATAGAGAACTCACCAAAAGTTCGCGCATTTGCCCTTGAAATAAATTTTAGTTTGCGAAAAAAGTGGCAAAAAAATGTGCGATTTTTTTTTTCTTTGTTTCTGCCTCGGTTTGACTGCTCTTCTTATTTTTTACTTTATTTTGTTGTTAAATGTGTGTGTGTGTGTTTGCTTCTTTGTTTGCACTTTGTTTAAACTTTTGATACACACAAGCAGCTTAAACGCAGGAAGGCAAGCGGCAGACGCAGCGATAGCGGAATGGAATTAAATAAAAACATAAATGTTTTAGTTTGCATTTCGAATGCTTTGCATGTAATTTAAAAACTGGTCTAGCGGGGTCGATTCGCTAAGTTTGCCAAAATTATGCACGACTGCCCCCAAGTCCCCCCGCCGAAGTTCAGGTTGTCGTAATTTATTGTTGACGGCGACAGACAACGACGATTTGGCAAATACGGAAGTCTATATATCTCGCTGCGTTTTGTATTTTATTCGGCATTATCTTCCACTCTTGGCTTTGTGTTTGCTATTGTTTGAAATGTAATAAATTGCTGAGCCAAAGTCTCTGCTGCACGCCGGCATCGAATCGATTTCTGTCCCTGGTTTTATTTTTAATTATTAACTTGGCTAATGAATCTCGGAATTTGGAACGCGCTGCATGAGAACAGCCTTCACACAGCTCTGACCTTTGCTATTTCGATTTTTGCATATTTCTAGCAACGCTTTCGCACAGAAAAATGAATTTCAAAATAAAAGATACCCGAAAAAAAAGAGGAGAAATAAACGTGTTTTGCATAGCACGACGCTGGAGCGGATTTATAATTGTCGGGTCTCTCGAAACTAGCTTGGTCCATTGATTCGCTCCCTGGGCGGATTCCAGGCTCCAGGTTCCAGGTTCCAGGTCCCTGATCCCTGGTCCCAGAACTCCAGAATTCCGATTCCCAGCAAGTGCCGGGCGGTGCATTCACCTCTTGCGTAATGAACACCAACAGCGCCACCAACGGAGCCAAGGACTGGACCTGGTCCAGACTCTGGGCTGGGACTCTCCCAGCTTGGGTGCTGGATTCTGGATGCTGGATGTTGGGTTCTGGAGCTAGAGCTGGCGCGCAGCTGCGTTGCAGAAATTAGAATTAGAATTCGCTTGGCCAAAGAGGAGAGATGGCCAAGGCTGGAGCCGCTGATAAAGCCATGGAAAAAAAGCCAACGCCAAAGTGGCAAATGAACACTGGCAGAAAAGTGTGTGTGTCATTTATTTTTAATCATTTTTTTAAATCAATAAAAGGTTAAGGGTGCTGTGGTTTTCCACAAATTTGTTAGTGTATATCTTGGATGTCAATATTGTTGGGAACTTAAGTAAGGTTTATAGAGAATTGACTTAAGACCTAAAATATACAGTTTTAAAAATAGAAAAGCCCGTACCATAACGGGGATATTTAAAACATTTCAGCAAATTTGATTTAATATTAATAATTGTAATTTAAATATTTTTTTTTAGATAAGTTTTGCCTTTTTAAATGTCTAGTCCCTTTCTGCCTCTTATCAGGGGCCTTCCCTATCCTCTAAATATACAAAAAGTGTCATAGTAATGTTATATTTTTTATCCCAATTTCTTTATATTTTTATAATATTAACACCAACCAAAAGGGTTCACCACGCACTAATCCCGGCTTTATTTTCTCTGTGCATCCCCCGGCCAGGTAATTCCTTTGCGCTACAAAAATAATTGCAAATAAAATGCAAGCGGCCCCGCCGCTGCACCTGAGCAGGTGAGGCGGCGGTGGGGCCATAGAGCGGTCTAACCTGGCTGGGCCAAGAAGACATCTCTTGGCCAGCACCTGTGCGCCAAGGCGTTTAATTCCATACGAAAACAAACAGCCCAGAGAAGTGTTGCCTGCAGCAGCAGCAGCAGCAGCAGCGAATGTTGCATGGTGCTGTTGCTGTTGCAGTTGCAATCCCTGTCCTCGGCCTGAGCAATGCGGCTGTTAAAGTAACAGCATCGAAGAGCCGTTATCAATATCTGGTTTGTCCACTCAGCGGGCGCTGCAGATGCAGCCCAGCATCATCCACTCGCACATATCCATATATATATATATGTACATATATATATATTCGTATATATTTAGCGGAAAATCGAGGGGAAAAGCAGGGCGGCAGATTGGGCCAATGTACCTGAGTGGCAGCCACTTTCAGGCGAAGGAATGCGTTCAGCAGCAACATGGGGCAAGAAGCGGTCCTAGGGTAACTGCAAATGTGGCCATTTATATAGCACAATAAACATTTGGCGTTGCCCGATCTCGCATGAATGCACTGAGCGAAAAGAAGGGTCAAGGAAAGATCAGAGGACATAGATCATAGAGCATAAAGAAAATTCTAAGGCAATCTACTTATAATTTTATGGGATTTTTATGTACTAGCTCTTATTTTATATCATATCTTCTTTCTAGAGTATCCAATAAATTATTCTAGTTCTGTAATATTTTATTTAAATATTTCAAAATATATTCCTCACAAATAAAAGCAATATATAGTTCTTAGGATCCCAGGCAGAATTTATTAATTACTTACTTCCTAATTATCTTATTTTACTTCATATGAACTTCTTTGCTGAATGTTATCTATTTTCAAGGAATTATCAAAATCTTACTATTTATGGAATGGTACATATTTCTTCTAAATTTAACCAATATTTTTTTCAAGTGCTTGCCAAGTTCCCTGCCGTTTTTGTTCCTGTTCTGGAGTGTTATCCCGTGCCGGGTCTTAGTTAGCCAACTATTGCGACGCCCAGCGCTTTGGCCTAGGCTAACCAACGGTTCGCCTCGATTTTCTATTTTGTTTTTTTTCTATTAAAATTACCATCAAGATTTACATTTCAGTAGGCAACAGGTTTGGGCCCCTTTTAGGCAAATGTGGGCAGCATCATGGAGATGATGGAGGAGCCGGAGGAGCAGAGGCGAAGGAGCAAAAGGGGGCTCTGGCCTGGCTAAATGCCTCCTTGGCAGCGCAGCCTCATCTGCCCACTCGATGGCAGAGAGTCCAGGAACGCTCAAGTCAAGTGGAAAATTGCGGCTATTTGCGGTTGCTCCCATTTTGTTCGCGTTTAATGTCCATATTTAGCTGGAGGAATCAAGCCGGCCAGCGAATGAATGAACCTCCAGATCAATCTGGAAACAATGGTTATAGCAAATATAGCTTATCGTGGGTTGAGATTGGTCAGCAAAAGCTTTTGAATTTGGACAACGGAATAGGGAAGGCCTACTGTTCACTTGACCTTCTTCTTGATTTGGAGTTTAGAAATTAAAGAAAAGCTTAGAATTATATGGAAAATGTTGTTTTAATTGTATAAATATATATTTGAAATCAAGGGGAAAAGATAAATATTTCTAGTTAATTATTCAATATAAAATTTACCAATTTCTAGTAGAATATTCAGCAAAACATGGGACATATTTCAAGTAGAATTTTACACAAGAAAAGGGGCATGCTTTTAAAATATTCCTTACAAGAAAAACATTATATATAATTATAATAGATTTTTCAAAAGGAAAGGTATATATTTCTGGTGGATTTTTCACAAGAAAGGGGATATATTTCTAGCAGATTCTTGACATAAAATAAGCGTATATTCTGTACATCTTTTTAAAAGATTGTTACTTGTTTTTAGTGGATTCTTCACAAGAAAATGTACATAGACAGAAACTACTCCAATGCCAATTTACCGAAAAATATCAGAATTATAACATATGCGTCTTGCATTTACTTATGGTGCAATTCCTTATCCAAAAACACAGGTAATTCGATTAATTTATAAATATTCCCTTTCTATCACTAGTTATTTATTCTCTTTCTAAAATACCCTTTTATAAAAGTAACTTCAAATGCTAAAAGCAATTATAAATAATAGCTCAAATGACTCGCTCTCTTTAGTTTCCCAGACAACACTCGGCTCTTTTACATCGTCTGTAATGAAAAGTTGGCCCCCCTTCGGTATCAATAAATAAACAAACGCTTAAAATTTATATAAACAATTCTAAAAGGTTCTCCTTTCCCATCAACATTGCTCAATAAACCATTCGGAATTGCGCTTGGCTTACCGTTAAGCGAAGAAGGCACAGATTCAACCCGGCGACGACTCATAATCGCCTCGAACAGTAGTTCCTGGCCAAGTGCTTTCGGCCCGGCCATCTGGAAGCCAACATCGGCCTGCTGCCGATGCTATTGGCCATGTGCAGACGTCAATCGCCGGCTGGCAAGGCAATAAATTTTAATTTCATTTAACATTTTACAAGCCTTCAGAAGGCATAAACGGAAATTTAAAGCAGGTATACGGCGACGGCCGACGAAAATCAAATTGCGGCCCAACTAGGAAGCGAAATGCCACCATCCTTATGGCTCGCATCCCCCCTGCCTCCCTCGTACGCATTAGGACATCCATTGGCCCACTCAGCGAGCAGATTGCCGGAGAGGTGGGGAGTAGGGAGACCCAGAGGTGGTGGTTCCATCTAACAGCACAACGATGTATAAAACAATTTAAATATTGCCGCTGCACTTGCAATAACAACGACGAGGATGAGCGGGAAACTCGTTTGGAACACTGGGGAAAAGTAGATTATATTTAAGGTATATTTATTTTTTATTGGGAAATTTTTAATTTCTTTTGAATACTTATTCGAGTATAAAAAAGATTTAACTCAAAATAAATCTATCAAAAACATTTTTAGTCCACAGAAGCTGTACTTTAAAATGAGAAGTTTAGGAAGAATTTTTCAAATCAATAAATAAACACATATTAATAAAAATTAGATAAATATATTTTAAACCCAAATGGAAACCTATTTTTCACAGTGCAGATAAGTTCGCGGATGCATCTGCAATCTGAATCGGCCTGCCGACGCTAATCTTCATCATCCGCATCCACATGCTCATCATCGTGTTCGTCAACGGTGTCAGCTATGGGCAACCTAACTGCAATCGGGATCAAGACGAAAAGAGGGAGTGCAGAGGTGCACACTGAGAAAAACTAGACAAATATTTAATTGAGAAATTTGTTAGAAACAAAGAACATTTTTGTTTGCTATTGAAAGTCGTACGGTAATCAATAGGGTTTGGAAAACCATTTAAAAGGTATCCAAAATAAGGCTAAACAATTGTATATTTTAAAACAAAACAAATTCAATCAGAATTCGGTTTAGTATTGCATACTTTTAGACACATTTTAAAGGGATTTAAAAGACTTCGTAATTTCTGCAATACACTATTATATGGAATTCATATTAGTGATTGTTTTTATGGGACAATTCTTCACTTGAAATAATAAAAAATTAAAGGACCACAAACCTTCAACATTTTCAACAAATTAAAAAACAAAGTCCAAAGAATTTGCAAAATAAAAAGAATAAAAAAGTAATCCCTTATAAAATCAAGAATCATTCCTTAAACTTCTCTGAAATAAATACTTATGCTCAGCCTAAGTTCCCCCTAATTTTTCCCAGTGCCCAAACAGGGACTTCGAGATGGACCCAAGACCTGCGAAACAGCGGAAGATCAACACGCATGGGCCTGGGCATTAGCCGATGTCTGGCTGTCCACTCTCTTGGCCAGCGCCATGTTCATTTAAATCTACAACTTTTGGAGGGACAACTTGACTGGGACTGGGACTGGTACTGGGACTCGAAATGGGAATGGGTACTGGATACTGGGTACTGGAACTACAACAACAGCAGCGGAAGCGAGGGACGAGCCGCCTCAACGACTGCCATGTGAGAAAATTGCGCACTTGAGGCAGAGGCCCAAGTCGCCCAAGTCTCGGCTCCAGCTTCAGCTTCAGCTTTTCCTCGGCTCCTCAGCTGCGAAACCTTTGGGGCTGGTCCGGTTCACTGCGATTGCCTCTTATATAAAATGAAAATTCCTCTAACAACAAATGTTTGTCCATAGCCACATCCTTGCCCATACACTAAGGGAAAACAGAGGGGCATTAAAATATATGTGTAGAATTTAATTAATTGTTTATTGACTGTGAAATTTAAATTAAAAAAAAAGAAACAGAATATATAAGATGAGGCCTACAATATCATAAGAATTAATCTATATAATATTTCCCTGAAGAAATCATAATTTGATAATGAATTTATAGTAAGAAATCCAATATATTCATAAATCTTATTTCACTTGAACTTTTCTCTAAATATTTCTTAGTTAAATAATCCCCATTTGCAGTGCTCTTTGGGCATGCGAGTGAATGGCCCCCAACCTGGGGCAAGTGAAGCCAATGCGCTTATCTCGAATTCATTATTCATTGCTCCGGCAGGCCCTAGAAAAAAAATGGCTGAAACCGGGGTAGAGGAGGCCACCTAACGGTAAATGGCAAGGGATCAGGGGCAACATCTTAATGAAAATTGAATTTTATGTTTATTACGCAGTGCAAACACTTTTAGCTGGCAGCCAGCCCTGCGCATAACCTTTAAGTGCGATCCCCGGGACCGAGGACGACCACTCTGGCCACAATCGAGGCCTCCTTGGACCCTAGGAATCTGTAGGGGCGGGGAAGACAGATGGCCGGGGCTAAAGGGGAGGTGGAACAACAACGGCAACATGTTTGGCTGATAAATGAAATAAAATTAATGGAATGCAACGGGCGAACTAGCCATTAACCACGAACTGCTAATGCACTTTGCCACATAAAAATGCAGGCAAATTAGTGAAGGTTATTAAAAATCATATCCGCATATAAAGCGGGCATTAATGTTGGAAATAATAAATTAAACATTATGAAATGTTAGCTATTCAGTCAGAACTAAATATTTGTTTCTCCCATTTACCAACTTTGAAACAGAAAATAAAAATAGGAGTATAAATCACAAAGATAGTTTTTGCGGGGAAAAACAGAATGTTAATAAATTTCTTGCTTTCCAATTTCTCTTCAAATTTTCCTCGCCATATGAGGTTGTGGGTCTCCAGCATCTGCCATGAGCCCTGCACTCCACGGAGTGGGATTGGTTTTTGTGGGTTCCGGATCCCACCACTTCGACCTCAACCTGCCTGTCCAACTGTCATGACAAAGTGAATGCATCCTCGGAAATTCGATTAGCCAGGCATACCAGCCAAAGTCAAGGGACAGCGACATTCAGAATCGGCCAGCCGCAATCCACAGTCCACAGCCACAGCCACAGCGGAGCGGAGCACCACCAACCACCAACGGATCCAACAGAGCTAGGCCAGCTCACAGCGAGTGGCCAAGTGGTGCTCCTGCTCCACCTCGATCTCCAGCCTCGCTTCTCTCCCCTCCCCCCTGGCTAGATCTCCCCCGACCATTTATCAGGCACACACACACACACTCCAGCATATGGGCTCACAATTACATGGGCCACATGCAACTAGGAAGCAAAATGATCTGGCCTGCCAGCAGCAGCAACAACAGCTAGCACCGAGCAGCAACAAGAACAGCTCAAAGACCTTGGTATGGGGCCCAGAGCCAAAGGAACAACGGGTGAATACAGTGAAGATAGCATATAATTTCCCTTTCTTAAGAAATTTTGCAGAGATTTAAGGTTAACACGTCTTAAGCTTAACACAACTAGGAAAACATTCGGACAATTTTAAGGGATGCAAACAGGACAAGTTGTAAAGAGTTTATTTAGTTATTTTTCTGTTCCTAATAACAGTTGAATTGTTTTTTAGTTTTAATTAAAACCGGATTGCTGCACCTCATAAAATATAATTAACAATTAAAATATAGTAACATATTTATATATACAATTAAATTATATACCAATAATTATGTCTTCTAGTTATTTTAAATTAGCATAACCCATATCCACAGATTAATATTTTATTTCTTAACATATTTCTAGGACTTTCTTAACATTAAAAATATACTGTTTTTAATGAATAACTTTTTTCACCACAAAAATACTTAGGTACAAAAAAAAAAAAAATATTTTTTATTTACGAAATTACCAGGCATTGTAATTAAACAATTAAACAATTTAAACATGAATTATTAACTACTAAATTTATCCTGAATGTGTGGATTTCCAAAGACAAAAATAGAATATTTTTCACTATTAAAAAAAACCGTTTAATAATTTAAAAAGTTATTTATCTTAGCAAAATACAAAAACAGACTTTAAATTACACATTCTTTGGTAAAACATAAATAATTTAGTTAAGAAATTCAAAAACAACAATTACAATAATTTCCCTACTTCTAAATGCAATGTTATTTTTCATTGATCATAAGGCAATCTCCACTGTGAATGCAACGGCAACCTGCCACACGCGGCCTACGTAAGTGGCAAGATCGCACACAGCCGCAGTTGGAGTCGCCTCTAAGGATGCCAGGCGAAAGGTGGGCAGGTTGGTCTGTTGGTCGGCTGGTTGCTGGTTGGTTGCCAGGTAGGTTGGAAGGTTGGTCCATGTGGGACGCCTTCAAGCCGATGATGCTGCTGCTGCTCCGGCCGCGGCTGCTGCCATGCCCCCAAGTTGTTGCATTGATTTAGCAAACATGCATTTTTATAGCCTTACAACGCGCCCAGCTAACAACAACAGTAACAACGGCAACAAGTTTCTCTATTATTTATTCCAGGCTGACGGCCAAAATGCACTGAGAGAAAGGGTTTATGTGTTAAGGGAATACTCTGTGTGGAGGGAAATGAGAAGGCTTCTCTTTTTAAGAAATTACATATATGCAATTTTGATGGTTTTTGACCAAGTCAATTATTTAAATTAAATAGTATTTTAAAGTTTTAAACTCTGTTTCACCTTAAAGGTCAATAATAAGCAGAGTTTTGAATTGATTAAATTCTTTTGATAGATAAAATAAAAAAACACAGAAATTTGGTACCTACATTAATCATTCATTATTTATAATTATTTAATAAAAATGTTAAAATGTTAAAAGCAAGGCTTAAAAACTTTCCATTAACTGAAATGTGTTCTATAATACAATTTTAAGCAGGTTTAAATTTTTCTTTAAATTTTAAATAAAAATTAATATCATATCATATTTATTTGACAATAAAGTGTGTTTATAGTTTTTAAAGCATGTTAAAAAATTATTCTTTTCAATTCCGTAAATACTTTAAGCAGTAAACTTTGCTGCATATTTCTCTCTGTGCATGCACTGCACTGTTTTAAAGGCATTTCACCGTCCTGTCCCTGTCTCCTGCCATACCGCTCCCTGTGCCTCCCCCTTTTGCCCTCTTTCTCTCTCGCTTTTTCTGTTCGCTGATTATTTTGATAGCACAGGCGCACAGCTGCAGGAGAGTCGCCAGTTGTGCGCATGTGCAGCAGCGGCATCCACCCCTTACCTCCCCCTCCGTGCAACGGATTAAAGTGTTATTAATGTTTATTACGGCCGAATGAGTTTTAATGTTCGCCGAGGTTATCATTAAAAAGTTGTTAAAATTTGAATACCACGTGAGAACAAACAGAGACCGATCTCGTCCTCGTCTCCGTCCTCTCTCTTTTTCTCTTCACCTCTCTCCCTGGCCGTCTCAGCATCTGTTGGCCTGGTCAAAACCAGGGGCCAAGTTTCAAGTGGAAGAAGCAGGAAGAGTGTGTACTTTATTTTGATTGAAGCTGCCATGGAATTTCTTTTGTGTGTTCGCAGAGATTTTTTAATGATCGGTGACAGGATTATTAAAGTCATTAAGCGGGCACGAGTACACAGAAGAAAAAGCAGCAGGAGAGTAGTATATATATCCTGAGATACATAGGTTTTATTTGGTTATATAATAAATAACCGGTGCTTGAGGCCTTAAATTTAAAATGTATTCTAAGAGAAAAGGATATATTTGTACACAAATTGTTCTTTGAAACATGTGATGGCAATGGAACTGATATATTCTTTTATTCCAAGGTATTATTTGGTATATAATTAAATAAATCGTTGCTTAAGGCTTGAGATAAAATATTAATTCTAAAAGAGATGGATATATTTATATAAAAATGATATAACATTTTTCTTAAAGACATATTAAAATGGCAATTCGTGTTTAGAAACTTTTACTTTAATCAAAAATAATAATAATAAATAAGCACATATCTTGTATGTTTATTAAATATAAAAAGCTATATATTGTATTAATATTATTAGTCCATATAACATATATATAACAGAGTATATGTTTATTGTTTATCAAGTATTACTTTAAGTCAGAATGATACACATAACATTTATGATTCAAAATCAAATGCAAAGAATAATATATTGTTTTATAGTCTTAGCTAATGAATATAGAATTTATAGCAAATACATTCTTTCAGTGCACTAGAAGTTGTTGGCGGGGCCGGAATCTAATAATGTTAACTGTAACTGGCGATGGCAGTCGTAAAAGCCGCCACTTGCAAGTTGCAGCCACCAAAAAAAACTCCATATGCTGATGCCGTCGAAGATGCCAGAGTTGCGGTTTATGCCGCCGCGGCGATCGTAAAGGCCTCTTCTACTCCCATCATATACACCGTCGTGAAATTCTGCTGGGTTGGCTGCGCGGGTTGTGCTTTTAATTAGGGTCATCAGCGGTAAACTGGCCGAGAGCCCGAAATTACAGGCAACATAGAGGCCAAGATGCCGCAATGCGCCAAAATGGTGTTCGGCATAAAACTAAATGCTCTAATTGCTTGTAATACACATTGTTGTGTGCCCCTAACTAAGAAAAAGAAAAAACAGGGATCTTTTCACTTGTCACGAGATCGAAATTTTCTTTTGTTTCGGCATAGGCAACAATTTCTAACAAATTATGAACACTTTAAGCCAGGATATTTTCGAGCGAAACTGAACAGTTTGAGATTACTTTTTATGGCCGCACTGATGTGCGGCATGTAATGGCCGAAATTTATAACTTATAACTTGAAGATATGATATCCGCTAATCATTTTTAATGCAATGTCTTCAGGAAATTACACTGTCATATTATCAAATTTTGGTTTTGATTATGGCCATATCCGAAAACGATATCTAAGCCATTGGGTTATTAGTTTTATATTTTAAGTTTAAAGTTGATGTTTAATGATTGCTAAGAAAATTACTAAAATAATTTTTAGGTAAGTGCAGACATTGATAAGAAATTGTTTTAATAAGGAAAGTGTTTTTGTAGCTCCTTCCCTCTTAGAATTTTATTTTAGCTAACCTAACTTACAGGACAAGGAAGTAAATTGAAATTAAATGCCAGGACTCTTTTTAATTTAGGTTGTGAAAATGTATGTTATCGAAATATATTTCTCCCACTTGAAAAGTAGGTTATTTTCATTTACTTTAAAAAATTCAGCTTAATATTTTTTAACCTAATCAAATCCTTTGAAACCTGATGCACTTTGGAAAAATGTAATAATAATGTCTTTGCCTTTGGATCTCCCGAATTAAAATGCCTGTTACTGGGAAACAGTCCTACATCTATGGAAAAAACGAAGCCAGGCCCAAGGCGTGTCCTTGATGTCCTTATTGTCTTTGTTGTTAGGTCCTTATTTTTCTCCTCTGGCGACTTGGGCAGCAATTTCCCTTCAATTTAAGAGCAAGTCTGGAAGGCGGCTGGCTTTTCATGTCAGGCGGCATTAATGTCGGCACGTTTATCAAATTGCAGCTTACAGCGATGCAGGGTGTCGCCTTTACACTTGTAAAATAAGAATTTGACTCGAATCATAAATAAAGACATCAAGTAAGAGCTTTTCTAATATCATTTTTATAGTATTGAAATGGTTTTCAATTTCAGACAATTTCTAACACAAGTATGTTATTATTTACTGATCATTCTTTTAATATAATAATTCATACTCGTGTAAAAATAATCGGATATAAATAAATACTTTAAAAACATTATTTTAAAATATATAATTTATTAAGCTGACCTACTTTTAAAAAAATTTCAACAAGATTTTAAGATCATAGAGCGATACTATTAGAAATGTTAACAATTGGTAAATATATAGATACATAAATAATTAAACAATAACAATGTATAATTTATTTTAATTACCCATTTTCTAAGTGATTTTGAGGAAAAAACAAATTTAAAGTCATACTCAGAAGACATCCACTGACAGCTGAACACGTTCATGTCAAACTAATGACATTCTGGTGCATACAAAAAATGGAAAATGCAGCCGCAGTTGCGTAAATAAGGGTGCCACAGCTTCCCGGAAAATTTGAAGGTCCCGCATTCGCATTATGTAATGAAAAGTTGCCAGCTCACGCAACGGCAACGCCCACTCGCCCACACACACACACACACACAAACACACACAAACACACTCAAACAGATGAGTGCACTTTCTTGGTCAAGGTCAAAGCGGAATCGGTGATGAGGAAGGAAACGGAAAGATGGAAAAGCCAACAGCTAAACTTGCAAACACGCGCCAAACGAGACGCCCAAGTGGGCGGCCAGCCATGTTGGAAAACGTTTTTTTAATACCAAGTAATTCAGCAGAGAAGAAGAGAGTCAGTGGAGTGATTTAGTGGAGTGATGCACTGCTAAAAAATGAGTACAAAGAACAGGAGTTGAGGGAAAGTAAATAGTAAAGTGACAGCCACGAAACTAAGACCATTTGTCACTAGTAACATTTTCTTCTTTCCTTTTTTTTTAAATCAGACCTTGAAAAAATACTCTTAATATTTTCAAACTTATCGATTAGTTATCGCTACTTCTCAGTGCATCAACAATCGATTGAGTCTTCTATAGAGACGAACAATTGATTTCAGTTGGACCAAAGTTGACTTAAACTTACCAGACAAAGGCGGCTCCCGAAAGCCACCATTCCTCTGGTTTTTCACGAGTCTTTTGGGGGGCGGCCTGGTGGAAAGTGGGCGTGGCATTGCCATGTGGAGGCGGCCATATTGTAGATGGAGTTCGATGCCGGGAGCAATTAGCAGGCAAACCAACCGGAGACCGCAATTTTAATTGCTTAGTGGCTGTGGAGAGCGTTGCATTTGTGCATTTTTTCTTTTCCATTTTCCATCTAACATTTTTTTTTATTCTTCCTTTTTTGTTGACCGTTAGACGCGAGATGGCCAAGTGTGTATGGGATTGGGATCGCTGTCTCATTTTGCAATAATCAGCGACAGCGAAATGGAGCACAAACGTGGTTAATTGTAAATTGTTGCAATTTAAATTGTTAACAGCAAACGGTTAGCAGTACGTACGTACATGCTGGTCGTAAAGCAGCTAGGCCCACAGATCGCATTCTTTGCGAAAAGAAAAACTGTTCCTAGCAGGAGCATCTCTGAACCGAAGCCACCTATTGAGGAGCCATTGGCCGGCCCGAACCGGGGCGTAATCGTTAAGAGGGATCGTTAAAGGTTCCACATGGCGTCGTAAAAATTTGTGCATTAATAAACATTATGCAACATGCGACAGCGAAATGATGCTGCGGCCAGCAACACTCTGGTTCTGCAAGCCATTTGCCATCGTACACTGAGCAATATAGTCGAAGATTTTATAAATTAATAAAATTTTATGACTTGGGTTTGATTTCTATCCCTCAAATCCCAAAATGTAATTTAAAAATATAAATAGAATCGATTATAATTGACTTACAAATAAATTTACAAATTTGCAGTTTTGTTTGAATCTCTTAAGAATTTATTCTTTGCAAATAAATTTATTAGCCAGTTAAGAATTTTTTTGCAGTGCTAATTTCTTCCTTTCGATGCACTGTCCCAAAGCTATTTCATTTGACAAAGCGTCCAGCGGCTTCAGCGACTGCAACTTGACCCCCCCTGTGGTGTGTGAAGCTATTTTCTTTTTTTATTTCCCCCTTTGTTGTTTTTGTTTTTGTTGTAGTAATAAGCGGCTAGCGGAGGGATCGCAGTTATAACGAGATTCAGGCCGGGCTAACTAACTGTTGCAGCATTTAACGATGCGTTTATTAATGCCACTAGGGAGATCGTGATCGGGAACCAAGAGGATACGCGCTTTAATGCTCTTTTATCTATGTTATCAATACATTCGGAAATTTATTTTACGATCGTGTAATTACCCTGGCCATGGCAACTAATATTGGCAACAATGTGGCTAAAGTGGCAGCGAAATGATTGCCAATTTTAAAGGAGTCAACCGGAAAGGGAGGGGAAGGATATGAGGCCTGACAGTGGGTCTTGAATGATAGAACTTTTATAAAAATTTATATTTATTCTTTTCTCTTGAGAACTTGGCATTAAAAGGTTTTAAAATTCCTTTAAAAATTTCTTAAAGTCTCTTGAACTTTTCATTTAAACGACAATCTGTGACCGCGGTCAAATGTGAGGCGCTTTCTATAAGGCAAAAGTTATGCAATCGCCTGGCCAAGACTGCCAGCCGATCCGATACATTTCCCATTGCATTGAGCGGATGCCACAGCGCATTTCTCATGGCCGCCCATTTATGGCATATGGATTGCCAATTGTCGATTGCCGAGATCCAAAGCGATCCCAAGATCCATCCGAGATCGGTGAACAATTTAACGGGCTGGCAGGCAGTCGGTCGGACCTGCCTTCAGTTTTCTAACTGTCCCTCTGACAAAATGCCGCAACCTGCAAATGTAACTGACACACAGACAGTTGGTCAGATCAGGCATAGGTAAGAAATAAAAAAAAAAAATATATATATATATAGCAGACTAGCTGCGAATGGAGGATCCAGGCAGGGAAAAAAATAAATCAAATTTTCTCATCAATCTCATCGAACATGAAAATGCACTTTCAAAACGCATTAAATAAACCATAACGGCACGCATGCGCCGCGGCAAGGGAGCCCAAAGAAAGAGAAGAAGAAAACAAAAAAAAAATAGGAGAAGGAAGAAAAAAGAAGCTGCAGAAACGGAGTCTTCGGAAGAGGCCGCGTAAATCTTTCACTTTGAGCCAAATGCAGCACAACTAACTGCGGCTAACTGGAAAACTAGCGGCCGAGAAATAACGTAAACGATAAATGCGCATAGGCAAGTGCAGTCCCCCCAATCCCGGGGGCAGCCAGGAGATCCAAGGCAGCTGGCCACCGGAGGTGCCTTCTTTCAGCCATTGTAAAAAGCTAGAACAACCCTTAAAAGTGGTAAAGAAAAAATGGCTAAAATTGCTCAATTTAAGAAAAAGTTCTAAGAAATTTCGCTTTAAAAGCGATTAAATATTATATAATATAAAAATATATAATAAACTGATAAAATGGCTTAATAATTTATTTATTTATAACTTTAATTATTCCCATTTTGTATTCTTAGAGTTTAAATTTGCCACCTTTAAAAATAAATAAAGGAAACAACATTTGTAACCTTCAAACCATTTTTTACAAACATCAAATGGAAATGTAAATTTTTAAAAATAACTATATTTTTGTAAAAAATGTATATTTGTATTTTACGAAACTAAACTCAAAAAATAGCCAAGTTGGCAACGCTTTTGGGCTTGCACTCGGCACTCCTGGCTCTAGTATTCGCCATGGCTTGGCCATATTTGGCATTGGCTTTGCCCAAACTCTTTGCCTCTCAGACACGCTGCGACTGCGCTGACAAATTGCCGTGGCTGTTGTTGTTGTTGTTGTTGCTGGTGTCGCCAGCAACGTGCAACATGCAACAGGCAACAGGCAGCAGCAGCATCCGATATGCCAGCGAGTCCTCCGGGCAGCGTGGCACACAAATTTGGTAGCACGCCGCACGGCGGCACTCAATAGTGTCCAATAATTCATAACGCAGCCCCGTCGCCGTTGCCAAAATTGGCAAGACGCTTGATAAGCCGACGTTTGTTGTTGTTGGTTGCTGGTGTTGTTGCATGTTGCAGTTGTTGTTGGTGCTTCTGCGCAGCCGCGCGTAATAAATCTGAGCAATTTGTTGCGCACTAATCGGCAGAGCTAAAGCTGCAGCCGCCGTGGCTTTCGTTAGCCATTTCAATTGAAAGTATCTATCTATCGGGTCTTATGGGTTGCAGGTGTTTTTGGCCAAAAAATCGACGCAGCTGGAACTTCAATTAGTGGGCTGAATAAATCAGTTTGGTAATTGTTCATAAGATATGCGAGAGGAGAGGCCACCAAACGCGGAGATAAGATATTTGTGTGGGCTTAAGAAATGTATAGAATGTATTTTAGTAAAATTATTAATTAGACAATTAACGAATCTATAATGAATTAGGCTTATTGAAAATTAATATAGGAAACAGTAATATATTTGAATCCAGCCTATAAACCAATAAAAATTACATTAAAACTTCATTTTTGCCATTCAATTATGAGAATTTATTATGTTTTATACTCTCCTCAAAAAGGAAATCCCATTGAGGAACTGAAACTAGGGAATAGACCCCTTTTATTGACTCATTGTGGAATTCATACTATTTAATTTATCATTTATCTTCTTAACTTTTTCCACTCCATCAACCGATTCAATTCAATAACACCAAAGCGCTGAAGATTCGCCTGAATCGATTTGGTGGACTGACTAATAATAGCCATAATTTGGTTGGGCAAATGAAATTAGCATGCATTACACAACGGCAATGGCCAATAACGGCACAAACCTGCCATTGATCCTTGGGGCGTCCCATTGGGCTTCTTTGGCGCTCTTTTCCGCTCCATTCTCGTGCAGCAATTGCCAGGCGAGCGGAGTCGTCGTCGTTCAGCAATTCCCTGCGCATGTCTGACTGACTGACTGACTGCCTGATTGACTTGGCCTAGGACCGGGACCGGGATCGGGCTTGGATGCGGGTAGAGGCTTAAGGGGATACAGAGACTGGACACTGAGACTGGGGAGACTGAAGCTGGGAGACTGAGGCTGGGAGACTGGTATTGGCCATGGGACTGGGATTGGGACTGGGACTAGGCCCAAGCATCAATGAAACCTGGCGGATGTTGCGGATGCTTCACGCCGCTTTGCTAACGGTATCGTGGCATCGGACACAGAAAAAAAAGATAGGGAATATAAAGGGTGAACTCTCGAGAAATATAACATAAAAATCTGTTTGGATTTTTGCCAATATAGAGACAAGTTTTTTTGGGTTTATTGAGCTTTAAAAAATTCATATATACATTGGCATAATTAACTCCCTTTTTTAATAATAAATAATAAATAAAGTAAGGCTGATATTTCTCTCTGTGCATATACCACTTCCCCTTTCCCATTGCGGATCTCTCTAATGGCGCACGCATCTCCTGTAGCTCCAGCCCCATTGCCAGCCTCATCCTCATCTCGCCATCGCCTCATCTGAATCGCCATCTGCATCTGCATCTGCATCGCATTTGCCGCTTCAATGGCCATCTGACTGACCAGCGAGTGGACCATGCAGCGGACTTTTCCTCGATTTTCCTCGCCTGTTTTATTCTCAAGGCCCGAAACTGCAAGCCTTGCTGCTGGGCGCCATGGTTTATGTATTTTTCATGTAGATTAATTTTTTTCTTCTAAGCTGGCTGTCATTAGTTATGACGGATGATGTTTGAAATTATTTAAATATATTCAATTAATACAAGCGGACACGACATAAACAAGTAGAGAATGGGGAGCGAATCTTTGCGTTTCTTTTTTAATTACAAAACTTGGAAAAAGGAACTGTGGTGCATTATTAGGAGATATTAATTTTAAAACAAAAATATTTCTTTAATGAATTTCATTTAAGGAGAATATTAAAACAAACTCCTATTACATACATACAAAGCAAAGGTTAATTTCGGCATGTTTTTCACACAATCATTTTTCATAATCAATTTCCTACAAATTCAAATGAGCTTTTATATATATTTATTTATATTTTATAATTCCCCAAATTATTTTTAATTGAATTCATGTAATTTGAATAAACTTAAAATCCCAGCTAACAATGAAATGCCTAAGACATTACTCATACGCCCTGTGTGTCCAGCTCTTGCATTGTGGAATGTCTTCATTTACACCTGCCCGAGAATAAGTTAATAAAATAATTGAAGTACATGACAATAACAAGGCTCGGTCCGGCATAAATGTGTGGCAATAACGAGAACGAGAACAAGAGCGGGTAGACACAGAGATTCCGAGATTGCGAGATGGAAAGACAGAGAACATGGCGAACAAGGAAAGCGTGAAGTAGACAATCAATAAATATCTGGCTTAAAAAGCGCCAGGCAGAAGCAGTGGTGGCAACAGGTAAAGGCAATTGCCAATTGTTGGATTGCCCTAGACTGTCGTCGTTGTTTTTGCCTCAACTGGGTTCAATTTCAAAGATTTCTCTTGAAAATTGAATACCAAATAAAGCGCCGTAAAACAGAGTGCAGAGAAGTCAGGGGCCCAAGTAAAAAAAACAAAAAAACAGGACCCGGCCGGGCTTGAATATGATTTACATGTGGCACTGACTTGGTAGCAGGCTGCACTCGTTGGGAGCAGTAGCCAGGACACTGCGAGAATTATGTATATATTACAAAAAAATTAGTTTTTAATTTGGAATATTTATTTCGGGGTTTGAATTTTAAGAAGCAAGATAAGAAGAGTTCAAATTAATAATATATTTTCTGTTAATATATTATTTATAAAGAACTCATTGCAAAATTTATGTAATATTCTAGCCTTCAGTTTTGTTTGTTCTTTAAAAATTAATAGGCTTTCTTTACATATTTTCTAAATCACTTTCAGGACACTAGACAGCCAAGTTATTTTACTGTTAAATATCAACTTCAAGTTAATTTTTATTAGTTTAATATATCATTTTTCTTTGCGTGTCCACATTGAGCCTGAGCATTTGCCATTCTCTGGCTCGTATGGTCGTGCCACGTTTGCCACCTGTTCCTGTTGCTGCAGTCTCAGGTTTTTGCTCTTTTCCGCTGCTGCTGCTGCTGCTGCTGTTGGCTTCTTTCTCCCGTTATTGTTGCTTGCTTAGCCTTGCCTTGCCTTGCCTTTATATCGTTAGCTAATTTTATTGTTACAATAACTGTTGTTGCTGCCGCTGCTGGCATAAATGGCATTGCAGTTGCTGTTGCTGCTGCTGCAAGTTGCAAGTTACCCGCTGATGCTGGCTATCTCTCGCACATCTTATGACCGGCCTTGCTTCCACTCGTATCAATTCTATTAAGCTCGGCAGCCTTTCTTTCCCAGTTCCCCTTTCCCCAGGCAGGCCGGCCATCCAGCATGTGACTAATCATGCAGAGCCAATCATGCCACAAGTTTATTTATTTTCACGTTGCAGCAACGAACAAAAAAAACTGGGTAATCCACTTGAAAATTCCTCGATTTTGCTTCCTTTTCACCCCGGTGTTCATATAGATTTTCCATTTTCCCCCAGTTTTTGTTGTTTTTTGTGCGCCTGTTATCGCCTTTCGACTATCAAGGCTGCTGCTTGTTCTCGTTATTGTTCCCTGTTATGTTGCACGTTGCTTATCCGCCGCTGCCGGCTTGTTTGGCTTCGCTCGGATCGCTGGCTGTTCAAATTTTTATAGAGTGAGTTATCCGTTGGGCTGTCTTACGGCCTGAAGATGACATCCCACACACGGGAAGAAAAAGTAAGATGACTTGGAATTAATAAGGAGATTGTAAGACTTTTGGAATACAAGAAAATGGTGCTAAGGTAAGGGATAAATGTTAAACTTAATTTAGAGTTTGGAAAGAGTGTCTAAAATTTAGTTATTTCTGACTAGCAATTCCCATATTAACTATGAATTTAACCTGTTATATTTCGTATAGATTTTATAGCATTTCTAAGAGTACTTTTTTCAGTGCATTCCCATTGCCATTCCCAGCTGCACTTGTTGTTCTCATTCAGTCGCCGCTTATACCTGTGTATATGCCTCTGAACATCTAAACATCTGAACATCTGAGTATCCGAGCATCCATGCATCCGAGTATCTCAGTATCTCAGTATCTGAGTATCTGTGTGTGACGTTTACCGCTATCGCAGCTGTCACTCGACTGCTCGACTGGCCGTTATGTGTCCTTGAAAGATCTCTAACTGGCTAACTGTTTGTGCCTCCACCTGCTGCTGCTGCTGCTGATGCTGCTGCTACTGCCCCTAACGATTGCCATGGCGGAAATTATAATCCATTCAGGTGAGCGGCAGAGGGATGTGAATGGTCCAGCTCCCCTCAATTGCAAACCAATCCAAGGGGTCGGATTGGAAGTATTGCTGCAACTGCCAGAAGTTCGGGGCTCCGTCATCTATCATCCCATTTTCGGTGACGTGACCCGGGAGAGTGTCATGTAACACAGATTTGCGGATGTTACATTTATATTGCTCTGATCCCGACAGCCGAAAGTGGCTTTGTACGAGGAGCTGGGAGCTCTGATTGGATTGGGGGCGTATAAGCAAATCGGTGAGAGATTGGCATAGTTCAGGTGTCACATGGAGGGAGGGGAAGCAAAAAATTCTGAGGTAGAGCAGAGAAAAAAACAGAAGCATTTGATTTGAGAGAGGAAAAAGAATCAATGCTGTGACACTTGTGGAAATTTGTTGACACAGACAGAAGTATGATTTACGATGAAGGCTCACACTTAAGTGTGATTACACAGGTTTAGATAATAGAATTGTTTGAATTGAAAAATAGAGTGAATGGAACAACAACTAATTTAATATTATAAATAGGAAAATCTTTGTAAAATAAGTTTACTTTATTTTTAAATCAATGAGGTCTTGGATATATGATTTAATTATTTGTTTTAAACTCAACTCTACCTTTAACTTAACTTCCTGCTTCTGCTTTAATCTCCATCTGGCCTGCTCCTGTGGGCTTATCGCCTGACTGCCATCGCCAGTGCCACCAACCTACACATTTCCCAAATAAATCTCAATCACACATCAGCCGAGCCTGTCACTATGGCATACCAGATTAGAAATCCAGCCTGGGCTCTGGCATCCTCTTCATCATCGCGGCGGGTTTGTGGCGTACCAATGTCGCCGTCAATGTCGCTGTCGATGGCACTTGCTGTACTCGAACGAATAAAGCAAGTGCAGAATGCAGAAAGCTGAATGCAGAATGCAGAATTCAGAATGCAGGACTCCGAGTGCAGCCAGCGTAATTGATAAAGACCGACAAATCCGTTGATGGCTATGTTAATACACACAAGAGTGCCCGATCTTTGGGAGCAGGAATCGCTGGCATCGGGCGAAGGCGGATCAATGTCGTTCGAGAACGATCTTATTGATGGCAGGAAGACAAAGACCTAAGACAGCCTGTTAATGCCAGATCGAGAACCTATTTTGCGACGACGCGTGCAGAACCAGTTGAACTTGTTACCATGTTCACTTGGAGAAAAGTATGGTAAGTTGGGAATATATTTGGTTAAATTAGGGACCCAAGAGGGCCACTATAAAATCCTATTAATACTAAACAAAATATAAAATATATAAAATAAATAACGCATGATTTCTTTTCAACATTATCCTTTATTTTTCAGCGTGTCCCTGCATCGCCTTCGATTGTTGCAATGATTATCGCCATTACAGGAACTGCTGCTGCATCTTTGTGATGATTGCGGTTGCAACTACCGCACAAAAGGTAGCTAACAATGCAACTGCAACTGGTGCACTTGCAACTGTGCAACATCAACAAACTGGCTGCAATTAGAGGCTGGGCATGGGGCATGGGACGTGGGGCGTGGGGCGCGGTCTGGAGCGCATAAATTGCGTTAGGATAATGATCGCGCTTTGGCACAGTAAATCGCATTTCGAAATGCAACGGACACCGGAGGTACAGTTCGAATGTGCAACCTATCTCCATTTTGATACACTAACCGGTGAGGGTATCATTAATTCGAAATGGAAGTAACAACTCAGCAAAATGTTAACAATATTTTTAAGATCATCCAGCATGCGTTTTAAGGTTTTTAAAAGTACAGAACACTGGCTTTTCTTTGAACGAAATCTTATTTCTTAGTTGTTTTAATATTTGTAATATTTGTATTATTTGTTTTTAAATTGGTTCAACTACAGCCACAATATCAAAGTCACTATTATGTTCGGCTTGGCCTTGGCGATTCTCTTTTTCTAATTCTAAACTGGTTCGGCAACAAATTTGACGCGCGCTGCTACAAATGAGCGGACAGCGAAGAAAGAGCCAAAGAAAGGGGGCTAAAGAAAGCAGAAAGCCGAAGGAAAACCAGTGGATGGAGTGGATGTGGAAGGCCAAGAAGCGGCTAGCGTTTTGGCCACGCATGCTGCTGCTGCTGCTGCTGGGGCGCCATTTAAATTGAGATTTATTGCCAGCCACTTTTGCTGCAGGTGCATCATCAACTTGCAACGGCAACGGTAGAGCAGCATAGCAGCCGAGCAGGCAGCACACTTGCAACCAAACTGTAAAATGCTGACAACACGGCTTTTGTCCTGGCTAAAATATAACAGTCAACAAATCGCTGACCAATGAAGATGAAGTTATTAGGCGACTTATTTCGCAAGCGTGTCGCGCCAGCATTTTCCTCACATTTTATTTTCCACTCGCCACATCTCGCTCGGCTTGAAATCCGTGGCAAGATTTAGAGTAATGCCAAAGCTTAACAAGAATTTTAATTCAATTTACTAGATGGCAGGAAATTGCTATCGTACAACCTTGCCTGGCATCCAGCTGAAAATTATTTGCAAATTTACTATAAATTTAAAGTGAATTTACAAAGCTTTTGCTTGCAGCTATAATTGGACAAATAGTTTCTGACACTTTCTGTGAGGATTTCTTGAGACCTCTTTTAAAATTTGAATGCATGTAAAATTTAGGGAAATGAAAGAGGATTTTGTGACTTTAATGAAAATAGGATTTTTTAAAATGAAAATATTGCATCCTTTGGCGACTGGAAATATTCTAGAACAATGTTAATTCCTTTGCTTTATTAATAAAATTTAGAAATTGTTAGAAAATTGATCACTTTATTAAAGCGAAATTTAGATATTCTTGGTCCATAAAAACATTAAAAAAAATAATGACATTGATATATTTTTCATTTGAAACCGTTTCCAACATTTTAAGTTAGGAAAAGAAAACAAACACTATTGTTTAGGATCATTCTAAATTATTTCTACACAACCAAATCGCTAGGGAAAATCTATATAAATTTTAAACTATTTATTATGCATTAATTTTTTATTAAATACAACTTAAACCAGTGTGCTTTACATTTATTTAATTGCAATTGACACTGATTAGCATTTGCACGCCAATGCAACTGGGCGTTAAGCAGCCAAAGGCATCTAATGAGTTTGCCATGTGGCAAAACATAATTTCTGTGTGTCAGTCACTCTGTCGGTGAAATGCCAAAGAGAGGACGGGCACACCGAAGGTGCGAGCGGTTTTTGGGGGAAAGGTGCTTGCAGGTGGTAAAGGTGCCAGCGGGGATGGCAGGAGGCGCTGTCAATGTTGCAGCTAATCCTGCTCATCATCTACATCTACAGTTGCGCCGGCACGAAAGCGATTTTGAAAAATCACTAAAACCGGTTGTCACCATTTGATGGAAAAGTCTCTGCCGATCTTGCTGTTGTTTTAATGTTGATGCTGTTGCTTTTGCTGCTGCTGTTGCTGCTTGTGCTATTGGTGGGATGGCACCTGCTGATTTTATCCTGGCCGTTTTGGCCACTTGGGGGCTCCTGCTATTTGTGCTGCAATTTCAGCCGCTGCTGCCTCTCCATTTGATTGTCTGCCGTTGATTGCCACTGATGTCTTGCAGCTGTGTCGCCTGTATCGTCATCGTCTGCCGCAAATTAAGTTGCTGCCTGCTAACATTTACATGCTGGCCAACTGGCAGCTTTTGATGTTTTAATGATAAGATTTGCGCGATTGATTTTTCCTGGGTGTCAATTCTGCTGTAAAGCCACAGAAAAAAAGGCAGCAAAGCAAACAGTGAATTATAAGCCTCTGGGGTCTTGTCAAGGGGTTTTCTCTTTGGCAAAGTTATGCCATTTTTGAAGGTATTTTTTAAGTTCTTCTTTTTTAATTTTTAATATAAGGAAAATTGATTTGTTATTAAGAGTATATTAAAGAACAGGGTCAACATTTTGTAGCTAAAACAAAGCCACATAGATTTTACTCTAATAACAAGTAGCAACAAAAGATTTTTATTTACAAGAGAATATATATATAATATATTTGTCTTATATTTATAATTGTCCTTATGAATTTCAATAATTTTCCTTACACAAGTATTTAATTATTAACATAATAAAAGAAATACCTAATATATTTAAAAACCTTCTGTGTTCCCTTATCTGTGCTTCCCATTTTTCTCTCTGTGTAAATTGGGCTGTCTAGCAAAAAGTGGCGCAAAACCGTGCCGCAGAGATCTGACCACGCCCCCGCCTCCGCCCCGTATCAAGGTCAATGGGTTAATGCGGCATAAGCCGCTGATTCGGTGGTCCAACAATCCACTCCACTGCACTCCACTCCACTCGAATCAACTCCACACCTCCCCATGGCATCCCGAATCTCGACTGCCGAGTGGAAACCAATAATTGCCACTGCCGGCAGTCCGCAAGTGCAACTGTAAGTGCCACCGTTTTCAGCCGGCGGCCAAGAGACGACGGATTGACAGTGCGGACTCGGTGATTTCGGAGTTGGTGCAGGAGCCCAGGCTGAAGCTGAAGCTGGAGCTGGACCTGGCACTGCCACTCAACGGCAGACGGCGCATGTTGGCCATCAAATGTCCGGACTAAACATTTAGATTAGACCAGAGACGATTCTTCCGTCAGGAATGCCACTTTTTTTTTTGTGGAACAGCAGCAGCAGCGGCAGTAGCAAGTAGCCACTGCAGAACAATCGACGCGACGATGGGGTCTAATCTAGTTAAATTGTTGCATGCAACAATCGCTGACTAGCCGACACAGATACAAGCGCAGATACAAGAGCAGAGATACAGATACAGATGCAGGCACAGATACAGATGCAGCGCGTCCCGATAGTCGGAGATAATTTCGCCGGGCTAATTGCGAAAAGTGCTCCCGTGGCGGAGGCCAAAGCAGCAGGACAAGTGAAAGACAGCGGCGCACGTGCGGCGGGGGATCAGAAGGAGTCCGATCCCCTCCCAGACACGATTAGCCAATACTCCCTCGAAGCCATGGCAAGTCATGCACTCGGGGAAAAGGATGCTACACGAATATAGCTAAGGGATTAGTAGGAGAAATCAGAGATTGCATGACCTGTTTGTAATGAAAAGTTTTAGAATACTTGAAGTATTCATATTTAAAAGGATAAATTTGTTTCGAATAAGCTTAATAGTTGTATTATTTTACTCTCAGATATCCGATATCCATTAAGAGGGTTTTTAAATGACTTATAATAAGGACTTCTTCAGTAATTTATAGCTTAGAAAGTACTTATTTTGTTTACTTTTAAACTGGAATAAATTAATTTGGGGAAACAGAAAAATACAACAAAATACAATTAAATAAATTTTATTCAAAAATATGTAGCACTAAATTCTACTTTCACATAAGAATAACCACATAATTTTTTTTTGGTGCATCGTTTGCCATTTATGTAAGTGACACCTACGAGGAGGCCGCCTGGAGGAGTTGAAGCGAAGCTGGGACAGCAATTGTGTTCTGCGGGCCCACAAATAATAGCTTCATTGGGCTGCCCGGCGGCAGGCAGTTGGCCTGGCCAATTTCAATGCCAGTGGCCACTGGTGGCCAAAATGGGCAACCTGATGGTGGGCCAACAAAACGGGCAACGGGCAATGGCCAACGGAAAACCGAAAACTGAAAACTGAAAACAGAAACAGGCACAAGCACAGTGGCCGGGCCATGTCATGGAATGGAATCTGGCCTGAAATTTGCATTGTCTTTGGTCTTTGGCCAGTCGGTGGCTTTGGCTTTGGCTTAAAATTGGCCAAAAATGGTCGTTGGCATGGCCTGACATTATTATGCTGCTGATGCGATTCCCTAATGGCTCCTGGCTGGGCATTTAAATGTCCATCAATTTATCAATTAAGTTTGCAACTAAACAAACACTTAATTGTCAGGCAACAGGGCATGGGAATTGGATGTGGAATTGGTTTAGGTTTCTTAAACAAATTTTTGTTGTGAGATTCAACAGGAACGCTTGACTTATTTTAATTAGTAGAAATAATTCATTTAATTAGATGGAAAAGATTTAATTTTTAATTTCTGAGATGTTTTTTTAATTGCTTGTGGAAAATATAAAGAAAGTCGAAGATCCAAAATGATTTTTTATTTCAATTGGGTTGCAACACGTTTCACTAAACAAAAATATTTCTAAGTGAAACAATTTCGATTTTGTAGAATTAATACTTGTTGAATAACCAATGACAAGCACTGGAAAAATATAATAAAATTAATTTGATCAAACATTTTGCTTGACTTAAGAAAGGGTTTATTTTATTTTCAGAATTGATATTAGTAATATTTGAGTTGTAAGTAGCTTGTCCCATATGAGTTTATTCTTAAATTTAATTTTCTTTGTTTTATTTTTATTAAGTTTTATTTATTTATTTTCAGAGCACAAACAAAAACTGTTTGTATTTATTTCTGCCAACAACTCACTTGTGAACTGAGTTCGTTTTTCTTCCCCGAGATTTTCCATGCATATAGAGAACTGGACGATTTTATGACCGCGACGCTTCAACATTTACTAACCGTATGCACTAACCATTGGCAGCCCATCGGCAGAATTTTCCACGAGTGCAAAAGACAAAAGGTGCTGGGCGCAAAGCTGGGGCATAGTAAAAGCGTAAAATTCGCAGAAACTCGGGCGGCTGAGCGGAATTTATGGGCCGCGCACATGGCGCCAAAAAGGTAAATGTGGGCGACCAGGTAACTGTGACAGCAGCTGAAGGTTACATTTTCTCTGCGCCAAAGAAGTGCCCCCAAAATGGGGGGCAAAATGCTCAAAATTACTAAAGCCGCTTATGGAGAATGCAGAGGCATAGTATTGGTTGCAGCTTCGCATTTCGTTTTTGTGGCACGTTGGCGATGCGTTCGTGAGTTGCCGCCATATGTCGCGCACTGTGGATGGAATTTGGTATTTTTCGAAAAGAAATATCTTATGAAGGCTTAAGTTAATATATATATTATATTTTTAATTAATTTGAATACTTTTATAGGCTTCTAAGAGTTAGGCTTAAGTTAAGCTTTATAGAAAAATATGCTTGATCATTAACTAAACTTATCCTTCCTGTATATAATACTTCACGGCCTTTTTATCTTACATTCAATAAGTTTACAAGTGTTCTTTTTATTTTCCAAGCACTTCCGGATTAATGTCACTTCAATAAACTGGTAAAGTTATAAATAAGGAGGATGGGAAGTGCTTTTAAAGTCATAGAAAAGTCATAGAGTAATGTCCTGTCCTCAGAATAAAAAAAAAACAGGAAAAGATGAGTTTTTCTAGAAAACTTATTCAGTCCCGAGAAAGTTTTATGTGATCTTAATAGAACTTTTATTTTTAATAATGTTCTTTATATTATCTTAAATTTTTTCATAGTAAAAATGTTAAATAATTACATGAAGTATGGGTAAAAATAGTATATTTGAAGCTTAGTTTGACTTGACGAAATTTAAATTTAACCTGAGATTATTTGATATTTTTCCAAATGTTTGATTCCATTCTTAAACATTTATATTTATGACCCACACCCTATTTCTCACGACCCATTTCCCTATCATCGGCAGGTGACTCTGCTTTGTTTTCATTATTATTATTTTTTTGCCTTTCTGGCACAGTAGT
The DNA here is from genome assembly GCA_008042675.1 of Drosophila seguyi. NCBI lineage: Eukaryota > Metazoa > Arthropoda > Insecta > Diptera > Drosophilidae > Drosophila > Drosophila seguyi. Next base: position 47,832 of record VNJU01009735.1, on the reverse strand, counting down.
TCAAGCTAAATGTCATAAGTTAATTAGATTAAATTCGCCGGCGTTGGAAATATTGTTACATGTTACATTCCAGTCTTCGTCTGCGTCTCCGTCTGCCTTTGCGTCTCTTCCTTGGCGGTTTCTCTATTCTGACTATTCATTTCGCTCATATAATGTTTGTTTTTCCTTTATTTTTTATTTTTTTCACTCAATTCCGCTGTTTGGTGGTTGCCAATGCCAGGTGGGCGCGGCGGCGCCACAGAGTGGGCGGGCATACTTTGAGGCTTGCCCGAGACGCCGCACAAAAGTAGGCAACGAATTCCCTCTGGCCCCCCAAGGGACTGCCGAACAAAAGGCATTTGCTTCTATTAAATGTATGGTACATGTAAATATATATGTACATATATATGCTTTCTGCTTGTACTAGCTCAAGTGCAGCTGGCTGCATTAATTAAAAGATGCAGGAAAAGGCGGGAGGAAAATCAACTAAGCCATGCACTCGAAAATTCAATAAGTTGCATTAGTCTGCGAGAAAACTCGTTGGCCGCAAGTTTTACAGCTCCCGCACCCAAAGGAAAAAGTTTCACTTTTGCAACCGAAGAAACAAACAAATGAACAAATGGAGGTGGGAGGGTGCCACCCCTAGCTTTATGTGGGTGTGGTGTGGTAAGGGGTGGAAAAATGGCGGCGGGTATGGGGGCGGTACGCAACTCGAACGCCCACGCACAAATGACGCAGCTCAGCCCTCTTGACTTCTTCTCCCTGGGAAATGGGGGCTGCCCACTCACGCAATGCGAGAAGTACCAAAAGCCACCCCAAGGCACACTGAGAGAAAATGGGGAGAAGTCATGGGAAGACTATACAAATAATAAAATTCTATATAGAAAAAAAAAACACTGAAAGCTGTACCAAATCAGATTATAAAATTATATATTGTATTTCAAGAAATTTAGACTAAATTCGGTATCTGAGAAGTAACATTGCATACTTTTAGACGCCTTTTTTAAGGGTTTAAAAAAACCCTAGAGATTTTTGAAACTGAAAGTTTACCTAGAAATTGCTTTAAATTTCAATCAAGTTATGTTTGTTATTGCTTAGCTCGCTTCTCTCAGTGTTCACCCTCAAAAACCATCCCCTCACGCACTTACGCACTTCTTGTTGGCAAGGCGCCTAAGTGTTACGCATGTGTGTGCGTGTCGAGCATCGGTGTGCGCCATTTTGCCACTGCTTGACATCGGTCTGGGCCTTAAACTAGAACCGAAACGAAGCGAGGGTTGCGCTGCTGGATGGCATGCAATATTTTTAATGAAATATGCAACACTCAGACGCATCGTCTGTTACACTTGAAGAAGAAATTTACACAGAAAGAAGCTACTAAATACGCCTTAAGCTAAACATAAAAATATTAATTTGAAATTGGAAATTTAAGATGGAATTATATACTATATCGGAAGATCAGAGATCACTATGGCGTTTTTCAGGTATCAAAACTTACACAGTATTTGATATTTTAAAACTAAATTGTTAACTTCTTCTTTCTAATAAATTAAGTTTAACTGTCTGCAAATTATGTCTTTTGTAAACTTTCACTGTGAATAATTTACTTTATGTTAAAATTAAATCTATGCGAAGTAAGTCATTTCATGATTCAAACAAATTAAACTTAATATTATCTTAAAAATTTAAGGATATATTTATGTTTCATCCGATTTTTAGTTACTTTCCCTCAGTGAACCGTGACATGTCCCCATAGAACAAGATGGGGGGCACAACTGTCTGTGGATGGGGCCTGTGCTTTTCCATTTCCGTGTAATCATTCTCAACTTCCAGGGCGATGCACGTGACTGTGTAAGCTGGCAAGTCAAGTGCTTGTGATTTGCCATTGTGGAGTCACCGAGGAGGAGTCACCAGGCGCACGCACACATTTGTCTGGCAATTTTAAAAGTCCGACGCATATTACATTCTGCAGCGCTAAGTGACCCAAATTGTTGTCAAGCAATGTGATTTATGTACGTATATTTTACCCCCAATTGCAGCACTGTTTTGGCGGCCACAGTGCGTATGCGTAATCACGTAGCCGCACCCAGAGCTAGAGCTGCAGCTGAAGCTGAAGCTGGAGCTGAATCAAGCGGTGGCCTTAGGGACGTATTATAAATAATGTAATTAAATTTGCAAGTGCACGCACCTTCGACGTGGCCGCTTTCCGTTTAATTAAACTAATTCAATTTGCAAATAAACACCTGATTAATATTACGCCCGGTCTCAGTGCGCACTCTAATTGCGAAATCTTGAGCTGCAGACGGGGGATATATAGCAGAGGACTTAACCCACCACCCGACTCTCACCCGATTCCACAGACATTTGCGGCAAATAATATGTAATCAGCAGTAAATCAAGTGACGCATCAACTGCAGGTTGAAAAGTTCTGAGAGACGTCCACACAATACAAAAGCTGATGACGAGAGCCGAGGGAGGTAGGTCTGAGCCTTTTCGGTTTCCTTTTGGGAAAACACATATTCCCAGCAAAATATGTATTTGAAATTATGATTTGTGCCGTTGGCCACAGTCAGGTGCACTCGAAAATCAACCTTTTTCTCCCTTCTTTTGCCGCCTTTTCATTTTCATTCGGGTTGACATCTTCCGAATGCTCTTCTTCTGGAAAATCCAGACTTTGCCAGTTGCCAAAAGTTAATTACAAAGCGTATTTCTATGGGGCTTTGCAGCAGCACCTTTGCCACGAAGTGTTTGTGTCTGTGCCTAAGCCTCTCTTTGATGGCATTGCTTTAATAAATTATTAAATGGCAACCGAATGTCCAAACTTGAAATCAAATTCATTGCCAATTTGTTAGCTGCTGTGCACAGATTGCTTGGCAATTAGTGTGAATTTTTAGGGGAAATCAAATGAAAGAATTATATTTTCTAATGCAAAAATACTTTCAAAGTTTAATAACTATTTAACTTATTTCAATTTTATAATTTTTTAGCATTTTAAACCTCTTCTAATATTGTTAAATGTACTTTTATATCTTTCGCTGACCATCTCTTAAATTAAGTGGCTAGCACTGCTGGCCTTTCTGATCCTGTCTTGACCTTCGACCCTAATGAGCCCGCGCTGGCAGTTTATGAAGTGCCAACATCTGATTCTTATCCAATTAGCGGGAGTTGCCCGACGACACGCTGCGCTTTACACCACGTTTTCCACAGACAAACTTTACCCACAAGGAAATGCCCAGGGAAGGGCAAAATGTGTAGGAAATACACTTAAAAAAAATGCGTTTTTTACTCAAGACTAACACTAGCAAATACCAAATTAAGATATTTTCTAAAAATTATTTATTTTAAACCTACATTTGTGTTCTCTAATTTCCTAAAAGGTTTTACTTAAAATCAAATCTTGGGCATTCGTTCGGATAAATTTTCTTTAAAGTGCATTTGGCTGGGCAAAAAACAAAAAGCCAGCTTGTTGGCGTTGTTTCCGGAAGGGGAAGGGTTCAAAACATTTAAGCCCGCAAAAAGTTGAACCGTGTAACTGGCAAAAACCAAGTGGCAAAAGCTGTGCTGGGAATTGTTGGTAGTGAACATGGCCTGGCCTTAAAGTGGTTAGGCCAAAGCTAACTGCATTTCTGAATTGTGATTTATTGACTGTACAGTACTGTGTATGGCCGCAGGTGTTAGGTGGGGGAAGTATCCATTTTTACGGACACTTCCGCAATTACACTTGACACTCGAAAGTGCTTGCAGCAGGTCAATAACAATTTGGACTCGATTGCCTGGGCTTCCGGCTCGGCCGGATAAGTGCACATAATTCCAACGGACGAGGATGTGGGCTAACCAGTTTTTAATTACAGGTAAAGACCTGCCCATAACCACGGGCGATTCCTTTTCACTTAAAGAGCCAGCAGAACGAGGCAGGATGAGATACGCACTTTTACCGCCAGGAAGCTGCCTGGCTTGTTTGCAGCCCCCCAACACAACGCCAAGGGACGAGACGAGACTCCGGAGTAAGCTCCGGCCTTTTGTATTCGTCCTGTGCCAGTTCCACAGTCTGCTGCATTCATTAGACCTGGCCAAGTGGCGTTCGCAGTCTCAGAATTAAATTGCATTTACAGGCCCACCTCTCGGGTCGGGTCGGGTCTCCCTCTGGAGGTTGGACTCTGGAATCTGGGCTCTGCATTCTGCGCTAATGGTGTAACATGACTTGGGGCCATCGCACCATTATTATTATGGTTATTATGATTACTCCCGTCCTTCAGTCAGTTATTTAATATTGAGACGTCCTTAAACGCCACCAAATTGTCGCTTAGCCGGGCTAAGACCAAAGCAAACGGAAGGCTTCTGGCCAAGAAAACAAAATAAGCTGCATTTAGGTGAAAATATTAACACTATAAGTCCTGTAAGTGCTTAGGTAAGTTTTATTAATTATTGTAAAGCTTTTTTATCGGGTTAAAGTAATCCAAAATTGTAGATTAATTGGGAAATTCTTGGACACAAACTTAGACTTTTAAATTAAAATCTTGAGGAATCCTTAAAGCTATGTTTTGTTGCTTATAAAGTACTCTGTCCTGTATCAAGTATAAAAAAGAAATTGGTTTTATAGGACCCCGAAACAGCGCAAAGAAATAGGAAATAACATTTTTAGGTTCTGCTTTAAAACTCCCTGGATATTGGCTCAGACTAATTTCAACCCGGATTTATTTTGTTGGCCCGACCTATTCATTTTATGCGTTGCACGGCAAATTACCATGTTCCAGCCGGCGGTACACCTGGGCAGGACCAGCGATTTTGGCAGTTACACGTGTTACTTAATCACATGGCGGCAGTAAATCGCTGGGACGGAAATGCATGACCAGAGTTGGCAACATGCCATGCAACACGTCAGACTTACGAGCCGAGGGAAATAAAACTTGGTGAATGCCTTGACACACGCTCAAAACGACTGTTTCAATAAATGAACATGTTCAGTTTACTGATTGAATTGAAATGTTAGCAGAACTGGGTATGGGGGAAGTTGAGGTTTATGCATTTGCGTATTAAATCATTCAGATTACTCTAGTAAATGGTATTATTATTATTATATTAAAGCAGTATTTGTTTCTCTTATAAACATTAATATTTTCATTAAATTTTATACGAAAAAAATATATTTCCCAAGGGGTAAAAGTAAGGGGAACTATTTTATGTCATACCTGAGTTGAAGAAATAAATTTAATAATTACTATTAAAGAACGAAACCTAATTTGTAATGTCTAAATGAAAAAACCGTAAATAAATAAAATAGAATAAAGTTTGCACTACTTTCCCCAGCTAGTGTGACCAGGGCCTTGGATTACTCCTGTTCGGTGTGACCAATTGCTATATTTCTTACGGTGTGACTAGAGTCATATAATAACTAATTTTAATTTTTCCGCATTTTTTACTCTGTTAAAACCAAAAAAACCTTTGTTAAATAAGGCACCCTCTCAAGCAATAAAAAGTAGTAAAAACTTTACGCTCGGCAGTGTGACCAAGAGCCACGATTAGTCGCATCCGGTGTGACCAATGGCTCAATTCAAATGCCAGGTGTTAGCACAATTACAGGTACGCGTTTAATGGAACTCTAGCATGTTAAATTGCCATTGCACTTTGTGCATATTTAAGACGCTTGTTGAGACATTTCCGCTTTGATTTGATTATCGCCCGGCAGGGGATCGTGTAACGCGATGGGTTAAAGGAAATACCTACATTTAGACTTCCCTGGGACCTTGTAAAATAATTACTCAATTTTTTTTTTTCCGCCCCAAGTTGCATGTCCGGCTAAATTCGCCCGAGAAATTGCATGTTAATTACGCGATTTTCGTTGCATGTTGCGGCGGATAGTGTTTACTATTTTCAGTTTTTTTTGTTTATATTTAATATATCGTATTTTTCATTTGGTTTGGCATGCGCACAATGCAGCTAAGTTAGGTTTTTTTTTCGAGGGCCTATGGCCGTATAGCTACGTATTGCTTTTTGTTTCACTTGCTCATCACATGCAGCGCCGATCATCGGTGGCGCCTCCGATCTGGACTCTATGCCGCCCGTCATCCAAATGCAGTTGAGTTCTATGTGGATAGCACTACGAGGAAAGTCACTACTTGGCTAGTCGGTGGCTAGAGGCTTAAGGCTAGGATTAAAATGGCTCTTCACTTACCGCGCCAGTTGGTGGGGATTTTTTTGTGGGTTGTTGATTGCAGATTTGGTTTTAGTTTTACTTTATCTTTTTTTTAGTATGTCTTTGGACTAGACTTATGAGAGAGAAATGGTGGCTAAATAACTGTGGTTAGTTTGTGATTAGAATTGGGACTAACTTTAGGTTGCCGGGCCGTAAGGCACCAGTTCGGGTTGAGTGTTGATTGAAGAGCAGCTCCTCCGGGAGGTTTTTGGGGAATGTTGATTGATGATCTTTTTGGGGGGTTGCTCCATCGTCACACGCCTCGAATTGTCACAGTTTGCTTGATACTTTCACTCACTTGAAAAGTGTTTGCCTTACAATTGCTTACTTAGGACTACTTAGGCCTAGGCTACTGGGGTAAAAGTTATGTGGTCTGGCCAATTGAGCTTCAATAGGGGTTTTCCTTTACAGTTTGTACTCGTGGTAATTAATTTCTGCATTTTACATTGGGTGCATGTCTCGCCATGGTGCTCGGTCTATGCCTAGGACTTAGGGCTACTAGTAGTGGTTAGGCATAAACTAAGTGGTATACATATGCATATATGTTAGTTATTGTTTATCGTATTGCTTTCGAAGAGGAGTGTCAGGAGTGTCTTGGGCTTGGGCAAATTCTTCGTTTTCGTTTTACGTATACTTCTGCTTGGTTAATAACTATTATTGCGCTACTAAGTAAGTTGTCGGTTAGTTGTGGTTAAGTACTGCAAGTAATTACAGGGTAGCATGTGGACCCTTCACTCTAGCTGTGTTTATCTACTAAATATATGCAAGTTCTCGAACTCTATGGTATACAACTCCTTGTCCGGCTCTGGCTATGTACTAACAACACTAAATATATATAGGAGATATCTGAATAAAGTTGGTTTGTTTCGAAGAAAAGTCTCTACATATTGTTATTGTTAATTGGATTGCTTGAATTACGTATACGTTCGGTTACTTAGGTCTAGAACGGTACAAGTGCCTTCTGAAATGCTCTGCCTTAGGTCTAGGATTATCTTACGATACTAGTTGCATAGCACTCTGGCTATTTGTATTCATTAAATTGGTGTTACTTCTTGCAGCTTCTACTTAGTGAGGAATATAAACACTATTGTGGTTTTCTAGCTTACATTATTTTTAGTTAGCAAACACTTTTACTCTGTGATAAATAGGTTATTCATTATATTTCTCTCTCTTGATATTTCTCTAGTTAATAGTTATGCTTTTAGTTGATGGGTTCAAAGTCCATTGGCAAATTGGAAATGAAAGCTGATATCTTTAAGTGATTGATTGGCTACTTTACTCTAAGTTTACTTTTCTTCTGGGCGTGATTATTTAAGGGCATTTTTCAAAGTGTTACTCGAACTCGAACTTGAACTCAAAGAAAACGTAAAACTGATGTTGACTTTGTTGTGTTGATTGCAGACTTAGCAGAGAAGTGTTGATGGGAGTGTTGCTGATGATATGCATTTTTGGCATTTTTGATTTCTCTTCAATTCTTTGCTCGTCTGGTGTTTCTCTATCATCTTCGTTCATCTTCCTCCCCCGTCTTTTCATGTTTTTTGTTTTCATTTTCGGGGGGGAGGCTTACCTAGGCGATGCGGCCGGAAGCGGAAGCGGCGGCGGCGGCAATGGCGGCGGCGGTGCCCGCACATCCGTTTCGATGTTCCGCTTGTGCGGCGTTTGCAAGTCCAAGGCCGCATAGTGCGAGTGGGCGTGGCCATGATGGCCGTGCCCATGGGCGTGCGAGTGGGCATGGCCATGCATATGCCCATGGCCGTGGGTATGGGCGTGGCCAACGCCCACGGGCGATTCGCGCGGACGCAATGTGGTGGGCGGTCCGCGGAAAAGGGCATACGGATTGCCAAAATAATCCTGTGACGTTGCCATCATTTTGATCGAGGCTGAAAGTAAATGAAAGCAGAAACCCGAACGGGTATGGGAAAACAATTAGCTGGCAATTGACAAATTATGACAGGGCTGAAATTAAAAGCAAACATTGAGCCATGGCGCGCTGGCATGTCAATAAACCATTTTTATTGCCACCGATTGCCGCTGACTAAACGATGGCATGTGCTGACGGGGGCACTGGGAAAAAATATGGCTTTAAATGGTTCACTCACAGCCGATTTCTTGAAGGAAATCAGAGTAAGACTTGACTATTCCACACCACAATATAGAATTCCTTTGCACACCTTAATTTAAATTAATTTCTGGAATATAGTCAAGTTGGTAGATAATTTATGTGAAAAACCTATGATTTATATTAGATAGTTTATCAGCCGCATACGAATACTTTGTATAGTATTTATTAAGAAACATTACTATTAAAAATATAACAGTCACCAAATTAATATCACCTTTATTACCTTCAAGGTCCCCCTGCTGTTATGCACTGTTGAATTTCATTTAAAAATATTTTTCGCATTGTAACATTATATCCCCTGCCTCAGACTGCAATCACTTCAGTGTCTGTGTCCATTCATGTTTTTTAATTTAATAGTCGTGTCATGTAAATGGGCCTGGCACGCGACTGCATTTAATTTCAATTGTGAAATGGAATTATTTTAACATGTTCGCTGTGATTGATACTCATTCCGTTGCTGGAACTGTTCTTTAACCCGCACAGTCTCCTGTGCCTTCAGTGCCCCCCGTAGCAGGCCGTTGCAGATGGAGTACACATGTCCGACACACCATAATTGACAGCCGAGGACATGCCGCGAGCGGAGTACACATGTAATTAAGTGCCGGCCCATCGCTTCTACATATAAAGTGCCGGCCAATTGCCACGAACGCATAACGAGGCGACAATAGCCATTAGCCATCTGCGTTATCCTCGAGGGGGTGTGAGGAGATAACTGATAACTGATATATAAGCCCAGACAGAGGGTTGTTAGTTAAAGAAATATGCCTCCAAAGTGAGCAGTAAATTTATTTAATAATTTGCAAGGTATATAATCTTTGGTAGTTAGTATTTAAAGGGATTCAAGAGAATTCTCCTAGGAATCAAGTGGGTTATTTCAAAAGCTCCATAAATGTAATTAGACTAAGAAAACACGACCTCAATTCCATAAAACTAATTCTGCAATCCTCCTTTAAGAAGCTACAATATCCACAATTTAGTATTCCATAAATATCAAACATATCAATAGCTTTCCCTTGAGGCCATAATCAAATTACAGATTTCAATTAGGCAATTATTCGCATTAGCAATTATTACATATCACAATTAGGGCTAACATCAAACGTGGAAATTCCTGGGAGCCAGGCAATCCCGACCAAGCAGCATTCCCCCACAATGAGGGCTCCTTTGGGCATAATCGCCTCATTATTATTTCCCGCCGCCCCTCAAATCGGCGGCCAGCTCTTGAAGTCACTTGCAATTAAATGCCTAGGCTGCGGTCCGAGTGGAAATGCCTCCTCAGGACACCCTCCGTCTGACTCTGCACACACACACATTAGACGTGTTTACGCAATTTCCAACCAATTGGCATCAAGTGGCCAGCCAACAACTCACATCTAGGCCAAAGCAGGAAGCAATTATAACGCCCGAAAAGGGTTTTCCCCCAACAGTAAATGCTCGGCCCACTAAGGATGACCAATGTTGGATTTTTCTTGGGTTTTTTAATGAACGCTTTCCAGGAATTTCCCTACGCCTTTCACGGGCTCACCCTGCAAGGACTCAGCTCCTTTGCATAATTTAACGCGACAGCGACAGTTTAAGTGCTGACTGATTTTTTACCTGGCTGAATGGCGAGACGCTGGGATACGACGATGGCTGCTTTTAACTTTTGCATAATTACGTGTAAGAAAGGAACGAAAAGTTCCAAAAGGAGATGAAAACTTTACATCAGCATGCGGATATCGGGAATCTATCTGAAAGCCAGCGGCACGCACTGTGCGAATTGTTTTAACTTACTTGGCTCCAACTTTTTTATGGCAACGCACCGCGACACTAATGGCACACCCCCAGAGTGTCGTTCGCCTAAGGCGGCGATTGGGATGAGGTTTTTGGGAGGAGAGGGCTGGATAATGTAGGCCCACCCCATAACACTTGCTTTACTACAATAGTGGATAATATAAGAGTCTTTGGAATATACCAAAGAATTGGAAAATTATTTGTGCAAAAATTATAATAAATTGCTTGGTCAGCTCAGTTAGAAAATTATTAATATTAAATGTATTTGTTTAATTTTTAAATATCTTGACCCCCCATATGGTACTATTTTTATGACTTTCACTGTATGCACGCACACGAACTCTTGCAGCCGGAAGAAAAGTGGAGCAATAGCGTCAAGTGCACGCAGTCTGCTGCACTGCATCGAGGATGCCCGGGTGGCAGAGTCGAAGGATGAGGGCGAGGGTATATAGTCCTATAGGCCGTTAAATAGGCCAGACGTCGTGGGCCGGCCAGAACACCTAGGCGCATTGGTGTCACCTACTGAACTGAACACAGAATCCTGAGCGCCAGACGCCTGAGACCTAAACCAGAGCACACCGAGCACCAGTGATGAGGAGACATTTGCCATGCTTACACAGAGGAAACATAAGGGAAATTATCAGGAAAAAAGCATAATCTATTTTTTTTATTTATATATATTTTATTATTTTTTTATATTTACTATTCCAAAGAGTGAATTACTGTTGTAACTACATTTAACCCCCCAAAAACATAAACTATTTAATTTACATTAGAAAGTGTTTTATAAGAATTTATTTTAGTTTTTATAGTTACTGTTTTAATTCTTCTTGGTTAAACATTTTAGAGAAGGTTTCCAAGAATTAAAAACTTGAAAGACTTTTTATTAATTTATTTATTGCTTTGATTTTATAAAAACATAAAACTATATAATTTGTATTAGTGGGAAATTATTTATATGTTTGTGTTATTTAGTTAATTCCTTTATATAGTTCATTCCTTTACATTATTCTAAAGATAAACTTCTGTTAAGAAAAGATTTTCAAGAATTCAAACCGTAAAACCTTTTGTAATAAATAAAATTATAAATTTATATACTTAATATTTTAAATATATATTATTTCTAGTTTCGCAAATAATTTTTTCTTAATTTTTTTTACATTAAAAGCCGGCTTGCCAGTCCTTGTGGCTAGAATGCCCAGCAAAGAGCTCGGCGTATCAGGCAAAGTAATCTCTGCACTGGAACGCTTTTACAGCGTCTCGCTCAGGGGCTGTTAATGAGTCAAGATACGATGCGTGTGTGTAAGTGTGTGTGTGCCCGTCTGGGTGTGTAGGGAGGTGTATAAGAGTGCGTGTGTGTTGGGGAAGGGCGGACGTAGGAGGCTCTAAGTGCGTTGGCGTCAAGTTGAAAGCCGCTAGACGACGGCAACAATGGCGGCCGCCGGTCTTTGTTGCCTACTTTTGTGCGCCGCCGAGATAGAGAGTTCTGAGCACATTTGCATATATTCGAAACTATATTTTAATGACTAGTGATGGCGAAGTAGTGAAAGCAAAGAAGTCCACAAAATATGGACAAATTCAGGGTCACCTGGTTTAGTTTCGAAACTTTTTTTGGGTGGAGAAATTGAACCAGGAAAGCTAAGTCTTTTAAGAGGTTCTTGTTATACATTCCTATTATTATCTAACACAAGTAACCCTCGACCATAAGTTTGTAAACCCCCTTTAAAAACCCACTAATTAAAACACCAACTAATTAGTTCTTGGAAGTACCTATCGCAGATGGGATTAATTGATACATCATCAACGTGTTCACGCACTCATCGCAAATTCGCTGTTGAGACGCACTCGTTTGCCGCTTTTGTTGTGGCTTCGATGGATGCATTTACCCCCGCCGACACACTCTGAATAATACATGACAAGTATACGCACACCCCGACCGGGGGTACATACTATATGCGGGAAGCATATAATAAATCGGTAACTCCGTAACTTGGAGGCTAAGGGCCCCGAGTCCCGCGTGTTGCCAGTCTGCGCCTTCAGCCCTCATTATGCATTTTGTGTGAGTTGCAATTAATTGAACCACTTGAGGAGGGGGGAGCGTACTGCAATTTGTTCAGCATAAGTTTGCCATCGTTTAAGAATGGCATCCTTTATTTTTCATTATAATTCGCTCGCTCTCTCATACTTTTTGCTGGTTACAAAAAACTTCTCTTGTTGCTAGCTATCAGCGAGTGCTGTGCAACTTTGGCTGACTTTTGCCGCGGTCTCTTATGCTTTTTCTCTGCAGTAACTTTTCCCGAGTATCTACCACTCGGAGGACATTTGCTGACCCAACGGGAAAGCATGCGACCTCCCAGATAATCCTTTTTCCCGCTTTATTGCTTTATGGCTCTGGTGACGCTTTAAGACGCAAATAAATTGAATTTGCGGCCGAGGAAAATCTCTTTAGTCTTGCCTTGCGCGCACTCGGGAAAATAATGTTTGGTTAAAAGGAGTATTTAGTGGAGTTATATATTTTGTGTGCCTAGTCACTAGGGATAATTAAGAAAATTAAGAAAATTGTTATATTTAGTTGGAGGCTACATTATTTTATTCTTTCTTAATGGAATTTTTTAGGACTTAATGTAGTAAAAAGTACATGATAAACCACTTAATTACTTAACTTTAATAAATAGTTTTAAGGTAGCAAGATGTTGCAGATTAACAACAGTTCCTAAAAAGTTTTCTTTATAATAATCATGGTGTTAAAAAATCACTAGCCTTATTCAAGAGTGTTTTCAAATTATATTACAAAATTGTACATTGTAAACAAAAACTAATTTCACTACATTTTTCTTAAGGTCCCAGAGACTTGTATTTAATCAGACCATATTAAAAACTTGGTTTATAATAAAAAATAAAACAAATTTACTCTGAATTTTGTAGCATTTGATTGTTATTCCATAATTTTAGACACTTTTTAAAATTTTTTTACAAATCCTTGTTACTTCCGAAGCATCTTCGATTTTATTTAGTCATCTTCTCAAAGTATTTTCCCAACTATTTTCTCAAAGTGCTTGCTCAGTTTCCAGCCACCATTTGCCAGCTGTGGCACTTGTTTAGTCAAATGCTTCATTTGTTAGCCGATTTGCGCTCCTTCAGCCCCCCTTGATGGACTGTTTCTTTGTGTTCCTTTGGCCCGGAGAGACCGCTTGCCAAATGGCTTTGAATGTTTGCCCTCTCTCGACTATTTGATTAGCCGCACTGGAAATGTGATTTCGTTTTTCTTATTACATAATACACAAAGAGTGCACTCTGGGAGTACGGAGTGCTACGCCAAGTCCCAGACTGGTCAAAGTACCGGCTGCCCCCGCTGCCCCTCTTGACAATTTTTGGACGCCAGCCATGTGCGTGGCAGCTGATGTGCTGTTCCGGTTTGTTTGCATGCAATTCCGTAAAGTCCTGTGCGTGCATTCGGGTTATTCCGCCGGCTCAGGCGTTTGACATGAAAAATGCATTTTATTGGGATTATTTTTATAACGTGTGTCCGACCTCAGGGTCTCCGCGGCCGCAATCACAATTAAATCGGGCGTCATTAAAGCGTCACTCGCTCATAGAGGGGCTGCCACGTGTGTGCTTAATATGCAAATTCAATTAATTTAACATTTATGCTTAGTTCGGGGCGTGGGGAGCCTTTCATCAAATTTGCAGTCAATTTTCGCACATTTTAATTCAATTTCTCAATTTCGTGGATAAAAAATATTAGGTGTCGTCCTTTGTGCTTTGTCCGGCGACCATCTGTTAATGGCCAATTACGTGTTGGCTAAAATGGCACACGCCGAGTACACTGTGAAGTTGGACATAACTTTTCTGGGAGCTCTTCAGTGCTACAAACTGTTAAAGAAAAGGTTGATGTATATATATATATCTAAAGCTAACAATTAGGTCTAAACTAGTAGATAAATAAGAGGGCTACGATCCGTTGCAGCTAAGGCCTATAGCTCAAGGGTTATAAATGGAATTATATATATTTTTATTTTCTTATTTAAAATATTTTTAATTTTTAATTTCTTTTTTAATATATTCGTTTTTCTTTATACTTTTTTTTCACTGTGCATGTCCATGTAGGCGACCATTTTGGCACATGTCCATAGTGGGATCCATATCGCGGTAACGTACAAAGAGCCGCACGTGCCTGGCTCTCAAACTTTGCGATTTCATCAGCAAATTTGTTTCGCCACCAACAGAGCCCCCCTTTCCCCCGTGGCCCCCTGCCCCTTGTTACTGCATTAGTTTATAAAATTCAATTTCTTTTTTTTTATGTGTTGCACATATTATTAGCTTTGGACAAAGTGCTGCTTTGTTTAAAATGTGTTTGGTAAATGACTTTAAAAATCTGAAATAAAAGCTATTATACAAGCGAGTAAATAAAATATGTTTACTAATAAAATATTTATACAGTCAGGAGTAGTTAGTAGCATAGTACGCTTTTTATAATAATAGTTTGTAATATTAAGGATGACTTTAGGGGACAATAAATGTAGTTCAGTTCATTGGAAAATAGTACCATAAGTTTTATATTTGAAAATCTTACCCAATTACAAAAAATATTTTATTTCCTTAATGTAAATAAATCACTAGAAAAATGTGTATATTATTTTTTTTAATCTTAATATAGTTCTGGTTTCTTTCTCTATGGAAAAAAAAATTTCTAAAACTGAGTAACTTGATTTGATTTCAAGTAACCAAAAATATTTAAGATGTCAAAAGTAACCACTAATTTTCTTATCCCAAAGACTCCATGAAGGCCAGAAAGGGGAACGTATCTTTGCCAATTATTAAAGAGGCCTTAGAGATTTTAAAACAAAAGTGGCCAAAATTTTTCTGGCTCCTCACAAGCGAGGCAATCAAACGCCAACAGCCGGCGCCGGAATGCAAAAAAGCCATCGTGGCCCTTACTTGAGTTTCAAATTAAGCTGAACCGGAGATCTGGAGAGCCGAAACTTTTATCGATAGACGCGTGCCAAACTTTGGCCATTGCCAATTTGTAAAGACCCCCGGGCACTTACAGCTGTCACAGCTCCTCCCCAGGGCAGCAGGAGCGGCAAGCGGCGAGCGGCATAAATAAACTATTGCACAGCCGGAAAAGTTCGCCCCAGCATCGGATGGGAAGTTAACCAAATATAATCTGTACTCGACCGGCCAACATATTCAATTCGCTTCGATTGTAAAACGATTTACAGACACTGCGTGTGTAATTTATTTTGCGAGTGCCAAACCGTTTACAAGCTCCATGAGCCAAAGAGCAGCAGTTCATTTAACATGCATTTCCCTCTATATATGTATATGGCCACGAATTTCCCTCGTTGATTTTCCCCCTGCGCTGCTGCCAAAACATCTGTTGTGGCAGCAGGAGGAAGGGCCATTACATGTTGCCGCAACTGTTGCCATTGAAAATCATTGCGTTGTCACGCTAAAGCCTTTAAACTCTTGCGTAGTCCATGGCCAAAGCCTTAAAGCCAGATTTAAGTGGCCCTAAATACTGGCCATCGAAGGTTGTTTTTTTTGGTAAGGCAACCGGCTGGTTTCCATGGCCAATAATCGTTAATATTTAAAGGTAATTAATAAAAGAAATATTTAAGAGCAGGAAGCATGAAAAATATATATTTTTATATTAATTCTTTCTTGCTGATTTAAATCTATTTATTTACATACAAGTATTTTACTGTAAATCTTGTAGCTACTAGTATTTTTTTTTAAGATGAGAGTAGTTTTTTATATAAATTGGATTATAATAATAATTTAAACATCAAAAGTATTTATATTTAATTTCAATTAAACTTTAATAAGCATTTGAAATTGTATTTTATATTTTTTCCTCCCTTAAATCCATCTCAATATTTTATTAAAAAATTGCAAGTTCAATTACTTAAGTGAGCAAAGTAATTTCTTTTGTTTAACCAAATTATAGGTTTCTTCGGTCAATTGAAGCCTTCATCCTTCGACCCTCCTTCAAGGGACTTGTGCGGTGGCAAGGATAGCCCATAGGTTGTGCGCCTGGCAGTATGCCATACTTATGCATTGTAAAATATGCATTAATGGCAGCTCCATGCAAGTATTTGCATTTATATGGAATACCTTTTGTTCAGCTGGAATTTGTGAAATGCCGGCACGTGGCTAATAAAGCGCAAAGGCAGCGCTGCTGCTGCTGCCATAAATAAGAATGCCGGCATGTCGTATTAGCCATTTGCATTGGCCCTTAACTGTGTGCGTGCATGAGTGTGTGTGCGTGAGGAATGCAAGGACCTAAAGGATGTAGCTCCTAGTGTGCGTGTGTCAGCTGGTGAATTAACACGTCAAGCGGCTTCTGCATTGACAGGTCCAAAAAGTACCCACATGGCGCCGCCTCAGATGGGAAGTGCCTGCTGTTTTGGACAGGTCCTTAAAGGGTCCTATTAGCAGGTCCTTGCTGGCGGCCATGAAAGCACACAGAGAGAGATGGGGCAAGCCGATTCCCGCTGTTAACTCTTAAGCACTTTAAAATACTTTGTCTTTAATATAATAAATATATGAGAGATGTTTTTGTATTGGTTGCTTTCCAAAACTATTTAAAATATTCCCTATGAATACAAAAGTAATATTCTGATATCCTTAAGTGGTACAACCCATTTACTGACTAATTTGTAATGCAAATGTATGCCACTATTTAAAAGAAAACACACCCCACTCCACTCTTGTCAAAAAAGTAAATAAAAACAAAAAGAAACAACCAAGAAATGTTAATAGGTGCAGTGAAGAAAGTTCGAAGAACATATTGGCAAGGCAATTACATTTTTAATTACCATGTGTGCAAATAGTTGTTGAACTTTACGTTCCGTTCTGTGCCGACATTAAAAATTATTAACAGAATTAATGCGAAAAGTTACCGGAAAGACAAAGGCAAAGAGCGACAGAGAGCGCGATGGCGGCCAAAGCCACAAGAAGTTGGCCCCGACATCAAAGCAAACAGCAGAGGGAATTCAAGGCATCAAACAGACAAAGAGCCGAGTTAAAGTTTCCTCCTGTCGCGTTTGGCGCCTTTTTTTTCTTTATCCTGCTCCTTTGCACTTTTGGCCAAAAAAATAATGGTGGGTGTGTGTGTGTGTAAAAGGCATAATACATTATTCATGTGACGACGACCAGCAGAGTTTGCATCGCGATGTGCTGTCATTTCCTTTAAGAGCTTTTGGCAATTAAGAGGCGTCAGTGGGTAAGCCTTAAATCGATCTGCCAGCGATTTAATTTTAAATATTTACAAAAGTAATGAAAAGGAATAAAGATTACTTTTGCAGCGACCAAGAAGAGTTTAAGTTGGGAATAAATTGGAACTGGCGTATAATAAAATTGTAGACAAAGAAAAGTTTAAATAAGGAATAAAGAGGTCCTTTGCTTATAATAAAATTTTAGACAAAATGTAAATGTCTGTTTATGGTTATACATTTATTGAATATTTAAGTTTTGGATTTAAGACGGGACCATAAATTAATCTAAGATATACTTCCATGTACAAAAGTTTCTTACTTTACGGAAGATTAAATTTTTGTATATTGGTCTTGCTTTCATTTTGATCCTTCGAGCTGGATGTTCATCTATCGGATTGACTTAATAAAATGAGAAAATTTTGTCTATATCTTCAGATATTTTAAAATTATTTTAAATCACACCTCATAATTAAATTTAAGTCGTTAGCCCCTCTTCGCCTATAATTTAGTTTAGGCAAGTTCACTAATCAAATTTTTCAAAGCAAAAACAAGATCGGAAACATGAATAAATTCCGTGTTAATAAACATTCATACCCGCAACCAAATCAGATTTGCATTTTTCAAATATTTTACAAAACTAACCGAAGTGGCAGCTAAATTGCACACACACACACCCACGCAGCTAAAAGGGAGAAGAGAGAGGAAATGGTTGGGAGAAAGTGACACTGCTAACTCGTGGATGTCGACAACGCTGGCGGAACGAATGCCGCTGGCCAAGCTCAAAATGAAAGGCACGCGCCCTGCCACCGGACAAAAAAAAAGGAAAACGAAAGGAAACTGCTGAAGTTATATGCAAGGTTTGGAATACTCTTCAATTAAAAAAAATGTATTATATTTTTGTATAATTTTTAGCACTCTAAATTGGACTTCTTTAAATATTTAACAACTATAAAATAAAAAGTGTTTACAAATAAGACAAAATATCCATCATGCAAACATTGCTGTGTTATTAATAAATTATAAATAAACTTGACAAATCTTAATCAAATACTATTTTAATTATAATTAATTATTATACATTAACTTAAGACTGCATTTCTCCCTTTTCAGTCAATCAAAGCTCCTTTTAGACAGCGTATAAAATATATAAGAGAGTAGAACACGAATTTCCAAGCCCGACTGACTGACAGGCCCAGTGCGAATAGTGCAAATGGCTGGGTGGGTTTTGGTCTCGGACGTGGGTCGTGAAAATGGCGGAAAAGCGGCGGGCGAAAAGCGGCGTGTAAATTTTCCAACTAAGCCACAGCGAGCAGAGCGACTGACACTCTGGGACACTGCGAACTCAGCTCTAGTCAACTCACTGCTCGCGCCGTATATCTTCATTAAAATGCAATGCATCCTTGGGAGAGCAGTAGTGGGCTCTGGTCCTCCGGCTGGTGGCACAGGCCCCCGAGTCCTGGTACCCAATCCCAAACCTTCAATCGTGTAAGCGGCCGCGCGTGTAATGACAATGGTGGCGCGTGGCTTTGACTTTGACATGGCCGGCGGCCAGGACTTTGGACTACGCAGGACGCTGCAAAACCGTTCCCAGCCCCGGACACCATATTTTTCAAATGCAATGCCCGGTGACCAAAGCTGCGGCTCGACCTATCGCATCAACACGTACGTAAAAGTCAAATCAACTGGAGCTGTAAAATGGCAAGTTGGCACTGGAGTCCTCCCTCCCAGACGCCGTCGCTGTCGTCGTTCGGGATGTGGAAGTTGTGACTGTGGATGAGCAGCATTAACGAAAATATAAACAAACATCTAGACCGACAGCTAAAAGCAGCCAGCACCTTATAAACTTTAAATGGAAAGCAAGCAGAGGTTGGTAGGTGAACACTGTCACAAAAAAGTTATGGTAACATAAGGAAAAATAAATAAACAAGATAAGATAATGTATGCCTGATAAAATCAAAACGTAATTGAAAATTGTTATTATAAATCCTAGAAAATATGCGTATCAAGGGGAAAAAGCTTTATTTTCGATTAAAAAATATTGTCATACCGAAAATATAGGTATACATTTTAAACAAAGAAAAATATCGTTTTCACGGTTTAAATTTTACTTTTAATTTGTCTCTACTTAACTGAACATAATTTTTTTAATTTATTAAAGATTGTCTTAGATACAGTCCAAATTAACAGAAGTTATCGTTTATATGTGAGCCTTCTAGGCAAATATCGACATTGTACTAATATTATATCGATATTTTCAGTTATCTCTATTTTAAAGGTTAATAAATAGTGTATTCAATCCCATATTTAATAAAGATTATATGCTAAACTTAATGAATTTGTATTGATTATACTGTGCCTCAAAAAAATTTCATAAACTTCACATTTAATAAAAATTTTTTTCTGATCCCTTGACTTTGTCTGTAAATTTTCCTCAGTGTAGCAGGACAGGGATTCTTGAGGGCGGGAAAGGGCGTGACGTGTGGTAAGTGCAGCTGAAGCGGGGAACTGGAAACGAAAGCAAAAGGATGAAAACACAGTTCGGTTTCAGGGAGCCATCATAAAATGATGCGCCCACAAAATGCACATCCACATCCTGGCTAGGTGTAAATCACGTAGCACTCTGACGCCTTTTACAGTGCCAGTTGTTTTACCCACAATAAAATTGAAAAGCAGCCAAAACAACGCAGCAGCCAACAGCCAGAGCCAACAACATCGACAACGACAGCGGAACGCAAAAGTTTTAAAAGTAAAATGACAAGAGCACGTGCGACCTGTTTCGCAGGTAGTCGAAATTCAAGGAGTTTGTTTACGTCTTTTACCTTACGATACACTGAGATAATACGAAAAACTGAATCAATAATCATATTACAATAAAGTAATACAAATAACTTAAATATATAAAAGTATAATTGTCAAGAAATGCGTTTAATATTTTTAATTTTGTAGATTTCTTTGTACTTTATTTCTCCTAAATAAACACATTCGAAATATAGTCAAAAGCTTCTGTTATATAATTTCAACTATTTTTTGTACTTGACCTTAAATTTATTCCAGTGCAAGCACCTCTTTAGTCTGTCCTGAATTTAAAGCCCAACTCTGTTCCGACTCTGGCTGAGTTATAGTTAGACATCGATCTCAGGGGAAGCCCAGGGCCAGCGCTGACTTAGCTGGTCTAAGGCTACATACGTTTCCGAAAAGTTTTTGCATTTCTCGTGCGGCTCATTACAACTCCGTCAGAGCAGTAAAAAATACTCATATCAGAGACTAGCATCCCTTGCCTTTGCTTAAACCGGAAGCTAACAGGAACCCATGGAAAATTACCCACACGCCCATACACTTTTACACACCTGTCCAACCCGCTCTCACCATCCTCAACCCACCGAGTATTTTGTTTATTAAAATTAAGTGTCATGGGCTTTGTCCTGAAACAGTGGTTTTAATACAAAGGAGTAGGGTTTTAAGATGAAAATTGTGAAAGATCTTAGGGATACTTGAATTTTTGGAGTATCTGGATTTTAAACTTATTATATATTGATTGTTCTTTTTCTGTATATCATTGGGAAAGTCGAACTCCACATTTTTACTTGGTTTTGTATGATCGGTACTTATTAACCCAAGACAAAAATAAGTTGGTCCTTCGAGCCGGATTCAATCTATACCAAAAAGCCTTATCAACCATTGAACTTCTCAATTTTCTAAATAAAAATCTTATTAAAAGAATAAGTACAGATTTCAGTCATTAACTTCCAGATTAATCTACTTTCTCAATTTACAAGCTCTGGTTGCACTGTTCACTGCCCGGTGTCGCCTAAAGCGGAGCATCATCAGCTTAGACCACCAGGTGGTCCCAGGACCTCGAAACACCCCCCCGGACTTCCTGTTCCCATATTATTATTATTGCCATTGGTGGTGGTGCTGCTGCTGCTGCCAGTGCTGGTGCTGTTGTGGCTGCTGCCTGTTGTTGTTTGTCGACAGTTGCTATTAATGCCACACAGCAACAGCAACATCTCCCCGCCTGCAACCTGATGCACACTTTTTTACGAGCTGCACAGGCACACGTGCCGGAAAGTCCAAGAGTCCCAGCGTCCAGGCAGGCAAGGCATCCTGGTGCAAGGACACCGACCACTACCGGGGCTACGTGCCCCTTTTGTTGTGCCATTAGCCTGGAGCCTGGTGACTGGTCACTGGGGACTGGGACCGTCCACTAGCCACATTAAGTGATATTTGTTTTACATGAAAATCAACTCCTGTCTGCTATTAAATTTAAATTTCAATTGCAGGACTGCACAGCTGAATTGATTTGCTAATTGTATTGCCGGCGCGTGGTTAGCTGAGCTCATCATGGTTACTTAGGGCAATTTTAATCAATCATCGATGCGTTTTGAGATGCATTGAGGGAAGCGTTAAATCCGGCACATCCATAAGTAAGCATCCATCGGATATGCAGACTTAATGAGCACCAGAAACATAAACCGCATCGCCAGTTTTGTTACAAGCACAAATGTGTCAAGCATTACACCGGCAGCTGTCAGTGGCATATGCACTGAGAGAAACTGTGTGCGAAATGGACTATTTATTTGTTATTTTTGACAAGTAAATTAAAATGTAATATAAGGTTGATAATTGGTTCTTTTAGGTCTTAAACCTTCAACCAATAAACATTAGATATTTTAATAATTATTTTAAATCTCGTTTCATATTATTTTCTTAATAAATTATCTTCTTGAATATCTAATTTGTTTCCTGTGTGCTCAGATATTTTTCACCCCTGCAATAGGATAGAAAATAAGCAAACTTTGCCTAACCTACATCCCAACGAAAGTTGTTCCGTCGGCGCCAAATTCGTGCCACCAAAATGCTAATGCATTAATTAGTTCACGCTCTTAACTTGGCTGTCTGACTGCTCAGACTTTGCATTTCAACAGTATTTAGCATTTACCATTTAACAGACACATTGAGACAGCAGCAGACCGGCAGCAAATGATTAAAAATTCGCAGACATGAAAAATAAGGAAAAAGAAATGCCAAAAAATAGGAGGAATCTTTTGTGTACCAATAAAAGTGAAAATAATTTGACAAAACAACATTTAATGGACGAAGAACCAACCGACACTGGCTGGCATTTTGAAGCCTTGACACGGGCTTCCAGCATTTGGCAGCTGCGTCGGGGTGAGCGCTAAATTTCTATAGTTTTCTGCCAGATACAGTGGCATGAAAATATAAATATTAAAATAAAATATTATATATATATTATGTAAAATATTATGTAAGATATAATAATTCGTGGGCCTCTTAAATAAACCTATTCCGGTCATAAAAATATATTTACTTTTTAAATAAAGTCAATTTAATAATGGGTTTAGTATGAGATTTTATTCGAAAATGTTTTTGGTTAAAATTGTAAGTAATTCATATCACAAAAACACATGTATTTTTGTATGTTTGGATGATAAATAAATTTAACTATTATTTTTTAAGAATAGAAGACTTAAGCCCACTGTACTTGCTACCCAAGTTTCCAAGTTCTAGTGTTAACCAAATAATATTCAGTCTGAAATTGTATTAGCTTGGCCTGCTTTTAAATGCTAACTCGAAGTATAATTAGTTGGAATAAAATGTTAGGTCTCCGTACAAATCTGAAGAGCGTTAAAGTCTAAATTTAAGGATATTTTAATTAAAATAAATTTTCTTTAAGCCTTAATACACACTATTTCAATGTTAGTTTTGTATAAACTTTATAGAGTACCCCGAAATCCCCTAAGATATTATATTTTCCCCCCTAAAATTCCCCTCTAATCTCGTTATGTATTTGTTTGTTTTTTCTTGTTGGCAGTTTCTGGTTGAATAGAATACAAGCCAAATCAATTTTGGCTTTACAACTAACCAAAATCCTCACTCAATGAAAATTTTAATTGAAACTAGCGCAAAACCCCCTTAACACCCGAAAATGCATTTATGCATATTTATTTTGTTTTTTTTTTCGGTTTTTGGGAGAGGGAGAAAACCAATTGAGTGTTGGCCGCCATGAATTGGCCCATAAACATTTTAAGAGCCCAATCGAGGGATGTAAAATATATTTTTAAAAATATCCATTTCCATATACATTTCTCTCTTTTTGCCAGTTATTTTATTTTAAATACTCGCGTCTCATGAGCCGGAAGTTCATTTGACCGGCGTCGATTTTCGCTTTGTTGGTGTTTTTCCTGCTGCTGCTGGGCCCGTAAAGCACCGCTCATAAAAGCCAAAGGCATTTAAAGTGCAGCCGCAGCCAGGTGAGAGGCGAGGACAGGTGAGAGGCGGCTCGGTGGAGGCAACTTGGCTGGCCACAGCAAGTTATAAAGATGTCCAAAGGCCACAACACAAAAGTTTATTGCAATGGCGCTAAGGTACAAGTATTGAGGGCTGGCCCACCCTTCACACCTCACGCCCAAACACCTGTATCGAGGTCACGGTGGACGCTTTTCTTGCACTTGACTTTCCTGGCGCCACTTTAAGGTTGAACTAGGAAAAAGGCAGGCAGGGCAGGAAATAAAATGCATTTCCTTAAAGAAGTAAAATTTGGAAATTCATGATACTGCCGGCAAAAAGGTTAAGTTTATTATTAAAAACAAGGAAAAGTCATAATTAATAGAAAATATACACTATTTAAAATATATTTTCTAGGGCTTTTTGAGGCGGAAACTTATCCAAAAATATCGAAAAGATCAAAGATATTTATCAAACTAAGCCAAAACCCTTAACCTAAAAGAATGCTTTAGGCTGGCTTAAGCTTCTCCTTTAATAAAAAAAGTCCTTTTATTTATTTAAACTAAAGCTAGCCATCTAGTTACTGATGTCATAATTAATTTGCGCACCAATTTGTTTCCCCTGTACTCGCAGCAATTGTCACCGTTGTTGTTTGGTGTCGCCACAACTGGGTTGCTCTCACATCTGTTGACATCTGCGGATTTGGCTCTCTGATTTATGGCAAAAGGGCCAACCGGCAAATTGGGTATATATATATATATATCTGTGTACACAACTTGTGTTTTTCTACATAGTAAAAATATATATTTATTTGCAGTCAATGGCAAGGCACTCAGACTGCCTTTGAGTAGTGCTCGAGTCCTTAAAGGGGCGCCAGCAGACATCCATCCGGTGATCCGCCCGTCGAGATAAGCCAGTAAATTTGAATGGAGCCAGCAACTGTCCTACATTTTCTCATTAAATTGCCATGGCAAATAACCATAGAGTTGTTGGCATAAACTTACTAACAAGGCGCCGACGTAAGGTGGCAAGTGTCAAATATTTTTGGCCATCACTTTGTGGCTCTCCTCACGGCCAAACTTTTAATTGGCCTGAGCAAATGCCAATTGTTTTTTGAGTCTTATAATGGTCAGAGTGGAATAGTTTCTGTCAGCGAGGAGTAGTGTATCTCAGCCATGTGTTCGTTCGTTAGGTGACAGCCAAAAAACCAGGCAGCCAGCCAGGCAGTAAGGATTCCTTTGGGATATTTTTCCCCCATTGAAATTGCGTCCATAAATTGCGGCCAAGTGTCAATAAGTGCATTGGAATACAGCGAGGGCGGCATTGTTGTGCTGAAAGTTTCTACAGAGCCGCAAGCAACCATTAAAAATGCATAACTAAAGGCAAATTTACGGGCCCCAATCGCGGCCTCTTTTCGCGAAAAATGTATTATATTTCCGACTTTTACGTAAATGTTGCCGGAATGTTATTTAAATTGAAGTTAACAGCCCCGTTTACAGCATCCTGTAAGTGGCTCGCATTACAGTGCTCGCAGCTGTGCAAAAACTTTCGTAATGAAATTGCTTTCCATTTGTTGGGTCGCACAGAAAGGCACTACCGAGCTTCCAAGGAAAGCCAAAGTTTTCCCTAAGTAATGGATTCGGAGAGAAAGTGTTCTTACAGATACGCATATTTAAAGTAAGGAAGTAATAAGGATTATTTAAATGTTGATGGGAATTAGTGCGTGGCAGGTCATTTTTATTTTACATAAATAAACTTATATGTGAACATAAATAAAATACTACTTCTGCCGGATCTATTATAATTCCGTAGAAGATCTCAGGGTCTCAGATTTATATCGAGCTTAATTTTAGTAATAGTATTAAGAGGATCTTATTTAGCTTAATAAATATATTTTATATTTTTTAAATATGTTTTTATTTTAATAAATGTTAACTCAGATACACCAGGGTCTAAAAAAAACTCTAAGATGGAGAATGTACGCTTCAAAATTTTGAATAGTAAAATAACAAAATAAACACAGAATTCTGTAACTAAAAAAGAAATTTTCACTTTAAGACCTTGTCTTAAGACATTTTTAGCCTATTAAATAAATTACAAATACAAATAAAGTATATATATATCTTTTTTTATTACTTATATAATTACTTATATCTCCTATAAAGGATAATTTAATTAATTTAACAACTTTAAATAAAATGAAAAGCTTAAAATTCATTTGCTGATTCCCATTTACCAATTGAATAGGCAACCACAGTGTTTCCCTTCCCTTTTTTTTTTCTTAGCGAAAATGGAAAGCCCACCGAACAGCCTCCCCCGTAGCATTTTCGAGCCCCTGCCCCACCCTTTGCTGGGCTGTCCTGGCCCATCCAGGCCCGTCCTGGCCTGGCCTGGACAACGACACCGATGCATGCTGGCCACGCGCTCATTTCAGTTTAAATTGAATTGAAGCCAAATGCATGCCATGATTTTAAATTGTTTGGTTTGGTTCGGTTTGGTTTACATTGCATTACGCAGAAAAACCCCACTCCATCCAAGGGGAGGCGATGGCTGGATTCTCGGTGGGCTGGGCCTTGAAGAGGGAACTTGGCGCATTGGTGCACAAAACTACACAAATTGCTGACATATTCAAATCAATGGGAATGGGATGTGCATGTGGGCGGTTATGGTTGCATTCTTATCACCCGAAGTACACGGAAATAAATATTATTATATTATTAATTAACAAATAAAAATATAAATATAAATACACAACTAAGGTGAGCTATAAAATGGCATTCTATACCTATAAACTCGTACAAATAAATATTAAATAAATAAAATAACTGTAAATTTAGAACCAAAACTGATCCTGTCATACATGGGGACTTTAAGCAGTTTATTTACTTTATTTACTTTATTTACTTTATTTACTTTACAAAGATTTGCATTTTCTCTCCGCAATCCAATAGTTGTTGCAATAGTTAGGGACCACCCCCAAACCATTTGTTTACCAAACTTAAAACGGAGCCGAAGGGGAGGGAGGCAATCAATGAGCCAAAGGAAATAAAAAACGTTTACGTTGGTGGCTTGTTAAGTGGCATATTTATGTAAGACGAGGACCGCGTTTGATTCTGTGCCAAAAAAGAATCCAGACCGGAATCGAAATGAACCCGGGACCGAGACCGGGACCAATTACTTGCGAGGTTGGCGGGTGGCGCCCATTTTGTGGGTTTTCCGTCTCCAAAGCTAGCTTTTCTCTTTGTTTTTCCCAGCTTTCGAAATAAAATCTATTCAATTTATAAAAAGCTGTGTGGTTAAGCAGGGCACCAAAGCCAGAAAAACAAAACAAAAATAGATCTAAATAAACTTAAAGAATGTGGAAATAGCACAGCGGGCTTCAGTAAGGCCTTGAACGAGTTTACTAAATGTAATTTTAAGAATTTACATACAAGTAAATGTACCTTAATTTAAATAAATTCTTGAAATGTTTTCAAATATTTAGTTTTGCCTTGAGGAAGATTGCTGTTGTTAAAATAAAATAAAATATTGACTAGGAACGATTGAATCCTTTCCGAAACCTTCTTCTTTTTAATGTGTTTGTTTTTTTGCATTAATCTTAATTCATATCTTTATTTATCAATTCCAAAATAGTGTATTTTTAATGTCTCTAAATATAAAATTTAATAACAAAAATAAAGCTAAAGCAAAATCTGCGAAAATATTTTTTTATTCTGAGGCCAACCAGAAAGTAAACCAGCAATTTGCACATCAAATATATATAAACGCGAATACAACTGGCAAAATCATATTTAACCTCGTGAACCACCGAAAAATCCAAATGAAGACAAGTTCAAGCCGGAATCCAAGTGGAAGTGACCCCTGCCAAAGGACACCAGACAGCTAACTGAAGAGGAATCCCTTGGGCCCAAGGATGCAACAATGGAAAATCTAGGATGCACTGACTGTGGCTGCTGTTATGGACGCTGGCAGAAGTAAGTGGGCGGGGAGAGTGGGAGAGTGGGCAATGGGGGGCACAGACAAACAATCTGTTGGTTTGACGAACTAACTGACTAGCTGACTGACAGCGACGTCGACTGCAGCGCCGACTGCGATGCACGCTGCTACTGCGGCAGAAGCGCCGGCACTGTGTTGGCACATCACATACGCCCGCCGATGAAAAATGGCTGCCCTTGGCGCCGCAGCGACGCCCAACTGTCAGACAGACAGCCAAAGAAAAACAATAAAAGGAGACGAAAAACCAAAGAAAAACCATACAGACCAGAAGCTGCAGACTAAGAGATACCTCATCTTAGTTCAGAAGATGTTTTTAGAAAAAGTATTGAGAAATAACCTATTGATTGACTTATTAAATTCTATTTATTGAAAATTAAGATTTATAATTAATACTATATATATTTTGTTTGAGATTTACAGACTAAAAGCTCGAGACTAATAGATACCGATACCTTATCTTAGCCTAGAAGATACATTAGAAAAAGTATTTAAGAATTAAAATTAATCGGCATCAGTTTTCAATTATATTTTCTAATTGTTTGAATAAAATAATCTTTAAAAAATGCTTGATATTCACATTAACAGCTTACTATTCCGCTAGCAGCATGTATGCTCGTAACTTTTATTTTACAATTCGAAGAGTAAGTCCCATATGAATAACCCTCAATAAATATAATAATAGGGTATGAAAAAATTTAGCTAGTCTGTTGGTAGTCTGCCTCTCTCTCTCTCTGTCCGTACCCCCTTCTCTCTATCTCTTTCTCATACAGCAAAGTTAAAATTGCAAGTAAAGCCTTTATCACGTGCTTATGGCCCTCGAACCCGTCCATTCCCTTTTTCAGTACGCCATTCCGAGCGGCTCTGAAAGTCGTAAGTAGGTTGTTTCCAGCTTTTCCAGGACCTCGTTTTTGGCATAGAAAATAGCTGAAAATCGAATTCCTTTTGTCCGACTGTTTACTGTAGCATGAGGGGGGGCTGGGGTAAGGCAGAGGCGGTGGCCGGGCCAGAAAACCAAATACCAATAAAACTTACTGCACTAACTTGCCCCGCCAGTGTTGAGATTGAACTGGAGGATTGTTGTGCCTTAAATCAGGTTAGTCTGCTTAGCTTTATTTCAATTTTTCCTGTTGTATTTTGTTTTTTTGTTTTAGTTTATTTTTGCTACATTTAGTTGAAGGCAAGAAAGCGGAACTTTTTCCGGAAATTTATTTAGTTTTTCAGCTGTTATTTATTGGTAACCAAATTTGTAAGCTGTTGTGTTTAAAAGGAGATAAGGCACATGCTTGTAGGTTTTTTAAAGAAATTTATATAAAATAGTACTAAGAAATTAAAGGTTTATTTATCTCCATCTTGGAATTTTTTTACTAGGATTTAAGCTGCCCTTTTGATATTCATACTTTATTGAAACATTTAAATATTAACAACCACTCTTGGCCGCTTTGAATATCTGTTTAATAAGCCAATAAGAGTTCTACTTTATTGCTTACACATCTTTGTGCCGGATTTAAGCCAACACTGTCCCCTGCCTTTTGGCCATAATCGAGTTGATCATCATAATGCGCTTTGTGACGTTGTGTCAGCCTCAAGTAGCCGGGTGCACAGTGCCTTCTGTGCTCCCGAAATCTGTGCATATTTTACACAATCCTTGGGACTGTTCCCCCTTGTACTCCTTGCCCAACCTCATCCGTATTCCGCCCCCTTTTCGGCCCCCGCATAACATACAACTTTTCGGTTGAGATTTATCGCTATCGTGCAACTTGGCCAAAGAGTTTCGGGGCCGGCAAGGCATGGGTTCCCGGGGAATTCGGGCAATGCCTTTGGCCGGGACTCGGACTTGGGAACTGGCGGTGGACATGGACATGGACCTGGATCTGGTCGTGGCCGTGGCCGTGGTCCTGGATCAGGGGACAAAACATTCGGGGCTAATTTCTTATGCGCAGTGGTGACTCAGAAATGAGAATTTAGTAATGTTCGCCGTTACCTGTATACCTTTGATTTATTGCCAGAATGAAAAGATGAATGGTTGTAAGCCATATCTATAATTCGGTGCAGTCTTTAATGAGATTTTTACACAATTATTCTTACAAAATTAGTAAATTAATGTTTAAAATATATTTTTCCTTTTTAAATTTAACTAAAAGTTGGAAATACATTCCATAAACAATGGCAGGCTTTCAACCAAGTCAGAAATCGGGCAATTTGGCACTATATTGATGCGGATGATGGTGCCGCGAATGATGGAAAAATGAATTGAATGCTATTTTGATTGCCAAATCGATTGGATTGGGCTGGGCATGAATAAATTTTTGGCATTTCTCCATCCGCCCGCTGGATAATTGTATGCATGTGCTGTAAGATTTTAGCATTTTAATGAGATGTTTACGCCATGGCCAATCAGTTGGCCAATCTATCGTGTTCTCGTCTAATTTTCATGTAAATAAGCCACGCCCATTCCGCCCACCTGTGAGTGAGCACAATGGAAAGGAAACAGGTGGACAGTTAAAAGGGCGACCTGTCACAGAGAAGGCAAGCCTTTGTGGCATAACTGCCGAGCCTGGTAGCTACACTTGGAAAAGAGTTTAGAACTTTTTTCGAAATCTAACACAGAGTTCGAAATTAAATTAAATTAAATTTAGAATTCTTTATTTAAGAATATATGTAAGCATTTTATACATTTATTTCTTGGTGTTTTTTATGCAGAATCTTAGTTAATTTATTATTTCCAGTGCTTCTTGTCTGCCTATCAAAACTGACAACAATCCGTTGTTTGACCAGCAAACACACAGTGGGGCTACCTGAGGGGGCTTAGCTCCACATACCTGATCCTCGGTGACTGCACAAAGTATGGACATACAGACGACGGCAAACGCACCGTTTAGTCATGGTTCGCCTTTCCAGGAACAGTGTCCCCCTCCGAAAAAAGGCGAAAAATGAGGCAGAATCCGACGTAACATGGCTGAAAGGCATACCAGGCAGTAGTAGCCAGTAGCCAGTAGCCAGTAGCCAGTACGAGGACCAGGATGAACACCCACCAATCCACCCACCGTCCTGTCAGGCTTCCTCATTTTCCACTACTTCGCAGACCGTTTCACAAAACGTTATATGCAAATCGCATTTGGCATACATATTTAGCAGTTGTTGCCAAACAGCCAAGGAAGCATGCACTGTGGGAAAAGGTTGGGGTTTTTTGCAACAAAATATATCTCAAAAATGTAACATTTAACGAGGAATAGTAGGTAATCTGGGGGATCCAAAACTTCGGGTTTCTAAGCCCCTTAAAACTGTGTTTTAAGTGCAATGCAATTTCTGTGTTACCGAATTTATTGTGCATTTAAATTTTTGCATGTTATTTAATATTTAAACCAAATTTTTAATAAATTTTTTAGCCGTACTGATTTCTATTATTATTATTAATTTGTAAAATCTTAATAATATACAAATTTTTTAATTTTTTTTTTTAAGGATTTATTCCGATTCTTGGCTTTCAAGGATCTATGGGTTTTTATTAAAATAAAAACTTGCTGGTATTTACTTTATAATAATGTCTAGGCTGCATAGAACAGATAATGTTGCCACAATTAGGTAACATTACACCAACCAATTAATCCAGACTTAACAATAAAAAAACAAATAAAAATTATAGGCAATAAAATGCTTAAAGTAAATTCCCTGTAAATAAGCTTAGCTATTATGATATAAAATGAGGTAGCAAAGTTTTGTTCTTAAGAAAATAAAAAAAAATCAAAATCCCCCCTTTAATTTTCCATTAAAATTCCCTTTAAGTTACTAGAATTTCTCCCAGTGCACTTGCCAAGCTGGAGCTTCTCCGCCCGGCATTAGCATATGCCAGCGACAGTTGGCTCCTGGCAAGGTTACACAAGCAAACGCACACGATAAATAGGATATTGAAGTCTCAGTTGGTGGGGGAGTGATACCACGCCCCCCTTCAGCCCCACTTAGTACGCAGTCTGCAGTCCAAAGTCCGCAGTCCGCAGTCCGCATTCCGCAGTCAGCAGTCCGCCTCGCCCATGTAAGATACTTCAGAGATATATTCTGTCCTCTTTTCGGGTCGCATTAAAAGTAAAAGGAAAACATTTTTGCGCCGCTTGTGCTATTTATAAATGTGCCGGACATCGATATGCCCATGGATATGGATGAGCTGACATATCTCTTCCCAGGATAATTCGTTTAACTTGGGCTGATAAAAAATGCAGCTGGCTTTTAGGCGCTGCCAAATTCTCCACAGGAACTGGGGGAAGAACTTATCGGGGACGAAGTTGGTTGGCAAATCATTGGAATCGCTTTGCCTTCGATCTCGAGCCGGGAAAACTTTGAGTTTTGCTAATTGAAAAGCACAAAACGGGCGGCGGAAGAAGCCGTTTGGTCAAAAGGAAATTAATTGCAAATGACAAACACTTGACCGTAGGATATCCTTTCAATTTTAAGTTTTTTTTCCCCCAAACCCCAGCCAACCGGATATATCCCAGTGCCATTTGCCAGGTCATCGATGGCATTTAATTTCCGTGCTGGCGCGCCAAAAACTTTAAGCTGCTGCCCCGAAGGCATTTTCTCGTAAAGTTTCGCCTGTGGAAACTTGCCGGATTCCCGGCCAGGTGAGCCAAATTTTCTGGCCTCTTTAGACTCACCTTCCGGTTCTCTCCGGCCATATACATGAAATTTTCCAACTACGGGAATGGCTAACACCAACAAATCATCGGGCATAGCCACTATATAAATAATCCGAGCAAACAAAGCTGGCCGGCGATACATGAAAAGTTGCAAGGATGAGGGGGCCAGTGGAAGAAATGGGGGAGAGCCAGACAGGGAATGAGCCAAAGGGTTCCAGCTGCGAGTACAGTATTACTAAGGAATATTCATACATATTTGTACATATATTTTTGGCAAGCATAAGAAACACAAAATTAAAGCTTACATAAATTATTTTTAAGGAGCAAGATACTAACTTTGGTTGTGAAATAAACGGAACTAAGTCTCTTTAATAATAGGAGTACAACAATTGTATTAAAATTTTCTATTTGAATTATTAAAAGTTTAATCTCAAAATTATGGCCATTTTTATTAGGAACATTTAAATACTTAATGGGGGATCCAGCAAAAATCAGTAGAGTATTGAAAATTTCTAAGAAATCGTCCAAAACTATGCCAAAAATAAGTATTACTTTTTTGTGTAAAGTTTTTATGAATTAGCGCACCTTATCGCAATTTAATCAAATCTGCTTAAATAACGTTTAAAAACAGAACAAGTTTACGCTGAATTTGGTGTCTTTATATTTAATTTCATATTTATATTTTACAGAGATTTATAAACATTTGATACAGAACAAAGTATTCAAATTAATCTTGAATACTTTTGTTGTAGATTTAATTGAATGTATTAACTTATAATAAAAACAAATCAAGGTCCAGACGGTTCTAAATATCGAAATAAAAAAAAAGACGAAAATCTGAAGAACTATGGTCACCTAAAAATATATTAAATTAAAACTACAGATTTTAAAATAAAATTCTATAAAATTTTTTGATATAAAGTCTAATTCATAATTCTTATTTCCTTCTTAACTTCCTTATTCCTGTAAGTTTTTAGCAACCGGACTTGACAGTTTTAAAAAATGTGTTTTCAATTAAATCTCAGAAACTCTTAAAATACAGTCTTTATTGTGATTTAAAATATTTGAAAACAGCTCCGAAATTTCTTAAAGCCAGCATAAAAAAATAAAAAATAATACACTCAAATTGGAAGCAAACTTTCTTTGATAACCCTTTCTCAATTAACATCAAAAGCCTGTAAAAGATAATTTCTTTGTTGGTTAAACAATCTAACTTAGCTTGAAATATTTCCCAAATCCATTACTAGATTTACCACTGTATCGATGTGACATCTCCGTGGCAATCAGGCGGCCACCTAGTCGCGGCCGTGGCTGTTGTAATTTTAACGACACCGGCGACAGTCGCGACAGTTTGGTGCTCCACCTGTCTCCTCCCTCTGTGGTAACACCCCCCCAACCCCGATGCTCGTCATGCCTTTCATTCCCTCTCTTTTTTTTAGCCCTCGTCGCCGCCGTCGTCTGGCATTGCGGTTAATGAAAACTGCGATTTTACTTTGGGGAAATTGGGTCGCTGCTCTTGTTTCTGTTTTCCGCTCTCGCACCCGCACCCGTCTCCGTCGCCATCGCTGTCTCCTTCTGTGTTGCCGTCTCTTTCCCTGCAGCTATACCCATCTCTCTCTACCTCTGTCTGCTGCTGGTTTAGAGCTGTTTTTCATGCTGTGGAAAAACTGCTCGTTTTGCATTTACTTACTGGCGGCTGCCGCCATTTACTGGAGCCCTTATTCTCCATACTTGTTTTCTTTCTATTCGGTTGTCGCTCCATTTTTGCTTTCTTTTTTATTTTTAATATATATATACATATATTTTTTTTGTGTTGGCAGCCGACACCGAAAGCAGAAGAAAAGTCGCGGGGAATGAAGTACAAATTTGTCTGCCGAGAATTTCCATACAATTTACTCTACACAAGTGAACTATTCGGTCGTTGAATAAATACGCAAATGGATCATAAAGCGATAGGGAGTGTTAAATATTTAAAAAAAAAATATATAAAAGTTTTATCTGGATTCAAAAAGGATATTGGTGGTAAAATATTCGAAAGATATTTATAATATCAATGAGTTTTAGGATTAGCTTTGAAACCTTTAACACAAACTTCAATTTAATATTTTTTAAATAATATGTAAATAAGCCAAAGAGGACTCTATAAGTATATACATTTCCAGATTTATTTTTACATTCAACAACATCAGAAATGTATTTGAACATATCAAATAAAAAAAATACTTTCTTAAGAGTACTAACATTTTTTAGTATTATTTTATCCTTTGGTAATATAAGTTACCTTTTGCTTCTGCATATTTGATTTTAAGTTTCTAAAATAAACGCACCTCTTCCGTATATTTTAATTAATAAATTACAACTTATTGAAAGCACTATGCTTAGCACTTAAAATATTTAACAATGAACTTCAAATTCAAGTTGTCACTTTCCCGGATAAACCCAATTCAATTGTTGAGCTTACAAATCGCTTCCATTATTGCACAATGATAATGATTGTACAGAGCATTGTAGGAACTACCAAAAAATTCATGTTCGAGGACAAAAGAAGTCGAAACACTTTTTATCTGACACCATCAAGTTGGCTTACTGGAGGGAAATACTTGGTTCTTTTTTTTCCTCTGGCGCCCTTTGGTCTCTGTTTGGCAAATGTCTCGCAGGACTCGCCAATTCTCTATTTCTCTTACTTCAAACTCTCTGCTGGTGGTAAATCCATAATCAGTGTCGACTTAGTGTCCAGTTTAGCGTTTGGCTTTGGCCATTTCCATAGATAATTTAAGAAGTCGCCGGGCACAAGGCCATAAATAAACACACTGCCAGGCCACCCACAGTTTTACACGGCAAATTACACACGGCTTAAAGGAGAAACAAGAGAATGTAGCAAAGCTTAACAATGCACAGTTAAGGATAAAATAATAGTTTTAAAATAAGCAGACACTTTAAGAACTTGGTAAATATATTAAATAAATTATGATAATGCAGAAATTCTCCATAAGTTTATTTATTGAACAACTACTGACTTTAAAGCTCTTTGAAAAGTCTCAGTTAATAGCAGACCACTAAAGGTAAGAGCACCTTTGTTAATACATAAAATTAAACCCCTTTTTTCCTTTTTTATGTGCTTTTTCCTTTCTATTATTTTGATCTGAGCTGTATGTGTGTTTATAGTGGAATATTTTCACGCCTCAATAGCGCACATTTGTCTTGTGTAGAGACGGGCTAGCGTTTTCAACGTTATCATTTTAAGCAGGCGCACAGGGTGCCCATGTCCTCTGTCCCAGAACAAGGACGAGAACACACCAGGCAGGAGCCATGGGTTAAGCGGGGAGGGGGGGAAAGATTCAAGGGAAAACGGACCAAGAATGGAGGGCAGTCTGCTGGCTGAACATAAAATGCACTTGGCCGTGTGTCTCTGGTGTCTGGCAGGTTTCGATTGGAGGGGACTCCTCCAGCTGGACTGGACTGCACTGCAGTTTAAAGCCGAAAACAACTTGAAATTCTGTAAAATTGGATATGCCCAAAGCCAGTGGTTTTACACACCCAAAAAATAAAATGCAAAAAGGTGTAAATGGAGCAAGAACACCTACAGTCTCACTTACCAAAAGTGGAATTATATTAAAGCATGCAAGGTTGCTGTGCATTTTTATATTAAAACTAAAGCTTTGAGGGAAATCATGAATAGGTTTTTCTACTCTGTTTTCTTTTCTTAAGGCTTTTTTAATTTAATTTTGCCTTTCGTGAATACTCACTGTACTTGAATGGTATTTACAGGCACTCAATGTGCCCAACTAATCGAGCCAGAGCCAAAGATACACTGGATCTAAAAGGCTTTGAACAGAGGAGAAGGCAGGATGCGTGGCGCCCACTGGCCACTGGACACTACACACTGGATGTCGATTTTTTAAATAATTTAACAAATGCCAAATGTCGTGCTGTGGCATTGTTGATGCTCTTTCGGCCTTTTTGGCTTGTAATGAAATTAAATATTGATGCAGGCCAAGAAAAATACGAAGTATTTGAATATCTGAATATCGGCAAGGCCGAAAACCACAGGCCTAATAAAACTGCTCATAGGCATTAGGTAATCAAAATGTTAGCCAAGTCCAGGCATTTTACGCAATTTTACAAATTCAACTCCGTGTCCTCTCCCGTGTCCGTGTCCCGTCTCCCCATCTATCTATCCGTCTTGAGAGCCTGTCTGAGTCATTTTATTACTTTGAGCATTTTTGAGCATTTGGGCAAATACTTTTCATGCATTTTTAAATTGAAGCAATTATGAAGCAACTGGCTTAGTAAAGACATTTTCCGTCTCCTTTAATTGGCGGCCAAGCTGCAGTCTTGAGCAGCATCTCCTCAGTTCTGTGTAAGAGAGCCGAGTGGATTGTAAAATCTTCTTCAGCTGGCCAAAAAGTTGAGCATAGAAATTCATTTAACAATTTGTGGTTTTGCTTACTAATTGTTTGTACAAAAAAAAAAAAAGAAAGTTGCAGGGAAAAATCCAGAAGGCAAGAAATAAAAGTTGCCAAAGTGTATACATTTGAGGTGTCCAAGCAAACCGATAAATTGGTTGGCAATTATAAACCAAATATTTGCATATCTTGAGTGCAAAAGCAACAACCACAACGGCACTTATTGCCAAATTAAATGGAATTAGAGAGACTTCAGGCATCATTATTGGCCAAATAGAAATATATATATAAAATTATAGGAAAAGTATTTAAGGCTTAAAGTTGTTTTTCGGCATTAGAAGTAGTTTTAGTTTAGTTTTAACTTGCTTTCGTAGGTATTGTAAAATATTTTATATATAATTAAACTTAGTTCTTTACATATTTCAAAAGAGATGTCACATTAATCTCTTTCTTAATGAATCAATAATTTGTATTACTGATAAAGTCACTTATCAAAAACTTAATAAAACATTTAAGTAACCTACCCTTACATCGTTTATCTTTTTAAGCCAACTTTTCTACAATTCAAAGACCAATTCACAAGGTCAAAGGGTGCGAAGGGAAGTGAACACTTCAGACAATTCAAACAGAAGGCAAAGAGCTTTGTTCAACTACTTTCATTCATCTAAATTCTTTTTACGAGTACTAGACGCAGATTTCAATGCACAAAAGAAAGGGAAAAATGTTAAAAATTACTTTGAAAGGAAAAAACCAAGAAGAACATTGAAAAAACAGGCTTTAAAGTTTAGATAACTTGGTGGTATTAATGGGTAAACTGTTCCTGGAATTGTCTTCACCATTAATGTTTACATTATTATAGTAATTTCTACATTTTCGAAGTCACTATCAATTAGATTCTAACATGCTTAGAACAAGTTTTACAACTCCCACTATTTAAGGAAGTATTATAGCTTAACTAACATTGGAACTAACTTAAAATTGCAACTTCTATCCTTCTACATTTATTTAAAAATATTCCCTTATAGCCATGACATCAAATAAGATATTTTTCTATCTCTAATCAACAAGCCAAATTATGGCTTATAAAAACTGCTAAAATATGAAAATGGTTCCCTCATTTACAGCCGTAGTGGCTTTTTTCACACTTTGTTAATTTGTAATAAATTTAGTCAGTTGATTTAGATTATTTTGGCAATGCTTTTATCTAATGCACACTGAGCAAATAGCCCATAATACTATATTATAGCCATTTCCGATTTAGCCAAACCGCATATGTAAACACTCCCACCGACATACGTAATCGCGTGAAAGCCAACAGCACACGCTTCGAATAAAATCTGTTAATGACAATAAAGTGTAAAAACATAAAATTCTGTAATTGCCGAGTTCATGGAAATGAAATTTGTAAAACACCAACCACACACACAGCAGATACTGTTTCCCCCCGCGCGCCACTCCCAAACTTATATAATGTTGATATTGCATAATTTGTACAATGTGTCGCCAGTAGACCGAGCGAGTTATGTTTGTTAATTTCCATGTTGTAAATAAATAATTAAATTACTTTGCCGGCCATGCATCATAACGGGGCCCCCTCCTCCGCCGGAAGGAGGCCCAATAAAGTACACAACACAGATATTAAGTTGTTTTTAATGTGCACGAAATGCTGTCATCCTGTGGATCCTGCACGGCTGCTGCTGGTCTGGGAGTCGTACAAGAATGTCACAAGGGCCAGGAGGCCATCATCATCATCATCAGAATGGCAACGAAATCGAATTACTTCCGTATGTTGTGGCAACACGCATTCGAACCATTCACTTGCATATATCCCAATCCCTCCTCTCCTATAGTATATCCCCAATTCAGGCCTCCCCGCAACTGCAACTCCATCTCGACACTTTACTTGTCCTTGTCAGCCTTTACACACACCCACACACCCGCACACACACACCGCCGAGCCCTTGCAGCCCTTTTTCCTCACAGATTTTGCCCCCTAGTTTTTCCCCCCTAACTTGTTGGACTTTTCCAACGGGTCGTCGGCTTGTTCATCAGGCTGCATTCGCAGCAGTTCGGCTTACACACAATTTACAAAATAACCTTAACTCACTCTCTCTCGATGCCCGGATAACTCCCCCCAGGAGCCACCCTCCGTGCCCCAGGATAGCACAGGCCCTTCAGCCAGTCACTCAGTCAGCGTCGGGCTGGGAGAGTGTGTAAATTGTCTTGTGTAAATATGCAAATTTTTCTTATTTTTCATACTCTATCTGGCGCCAGGGAATTAAAACTTTGACCATAACTGGAATTAGCTTGCTCTGCAAAGCTCATGTGAATATTCAAATAGTGATTGTAATGGTGCACTGATTTTCATATGATAAATAAAGGAAACTTTCTTCGGTTTTAAAGGGAAATCTATAAGGTCATCACTTAAATTTAAGCAAATCAAAATTTCCCAATTATTATTTGTTTGGAGAGACTGCGACAATGCAAAACTCCAGCTAGGCACTATTTTCAAAAGTTTTTACATTTGTTCACAATTGTTTGTTCTGGAAAACACAACACTGTTGATGTTTGCAATATTTATAAATTTTAATCCGACGGCTTAACACAATTTTATACGAGTAAATATATTTATATTTATATTTATATATATTTATTTGTAGCTGCAGGCAGAGAGATTTCCCTTTTCAAAACGACGTGTTGGGGTTTTTTAATATTTCTTGGATACTTCTTTTTACTGTGATCACAAAAACAATACATTTTTTATATAAATTCATTACATTTAAATATAGAACTTAAAATATTAATCTATAAAACAGAGTTAAGAAATATTCTTTAAAATTGTTAACCGTTAAATTTTTTTTAAACATATCTTTTAAACTAACCAATATTTCGTAAAACATATTTTTTTAGAAAAATACTTCCTAAGTCTCATTAAATGATACAGCTTATAAAATTTTGTAGACATAGGTTATAAATTTTATACCATTTAAAAGAGGTTCTTTATAAAAGTGTATTTTAAGCCATATTTTCTAGAGGTTTGAGCCAAATTCTTTATTTAAAAAATTCTATAAAGAGGTAAACCACATTAAATGGAGATAAAAAAATGGTTTCTAAAATTTGCCAAAGTACCGCCTTTAAAAAATATATAATATTTTTATAAAATCAGTTTCGTTGTAATAAAATCAACGTGTTTTTAAGAACTTCAGATAACTCCCAGGCTATAGAGAACAAAGTTAACTTTAAATAGTTTTTATATGCAACCCTAAAATTCAATATTTCAACTT
Source organism: Drosophila seguyi (assembly GCA_008042675.1). NCBI lineage: Eukaryota > Metazoa > Arthropoda > Insecta > Diptera > Drosophilidae > Drosophila > Drosophila seguyi. The sequence goes on along the minus strand of VNJU01009735.1, from coordinate 7,988 downwards.
TACGCTTCTTAACAATTTGTTACTTTATAAGGACCTCCCATTCTCTACTTTTGATTAAAGGAATTTCCGCGTAAGAGCATCACAAATATCGACATCCCGAGCTCATCCTGTCAATCCTGTTTTCATTGACAATGTTGTTGTTATTGTTAGTGTTGTGTGTGTGTGTGTGTGTTTGTACGCATCAAGGGCGTAGTGGGCGGTGGGCGGCAGGCGTTGGCAGTTCGTGTAAACAAACCAAGGCGTCGGATTAAAAAGTTTTGCATTACAAAGAGTTTTCGGTGGCAGGACGACGAACGGGAGCTTGGGAAAATGTTTTGATTATTTAACTGCAAGTTACGATAAAACTAATTGCAATTACAAGCGGACTCTGTCCCGCCCTCTGTCCCTGGTTATGGCCCTAATGAAATTGGCAATGCCAAGGCTGACGATTCAGCACAACTCAAACTTCGCACTGCAGTTTTATTGGCTTGCTTCAATTCAAACTCAATAGTTTCCTCTCTTTGTTGGCCTTTGCATAAATTTGCCTCGGGCGATATTGATTTCCATTACAAATCCAATATTAAACTGTGCCCCTGAGAGCGATTCCTGCCGTTTGCTTACTTATTTAAACCTTTTGTAATTCACCTGCCAGCACTTCCACCTGCACACACACGCACTCGAATGTTACAAAAGATCGTTTATAAAATAGATATCCTTTCCGTCGGAATTGTCTTTTAATCTGTGACTGCACACCTGTGAGCTCAGAATTTGGCCAAAGTTATGTATTTGTATTATTTATGTTTGCTGGGGGATGTAATTACCACGAAATATATTAGTTTTTGTTATTGGTAAGCTTGGTTGTAGAAGTTACTTTAATAAAGAAGATATTTGGAATATTTATTTTTTAGAAAAATAAATTGTTAATGAAGAGTCTTTCAAAATCTCTTTAGGTAGGTAACGAACTATAATTTAGGACGTGTTTTAAATTATATTTCCTTTTGTCTAGAAATGTCTGCTTTATTACCAGCTCTTTTATATCAAGAAAGAATTTAAATTTATTTAATAATTTAAATGATTAATAGCTGTTTGCAGTTATAACTTTAAACTTCTTCAAATATATTTATAAAACCTAAGTAAATGTCTTAACCTTTTTAATATTTATTTGAATATTGCCTCTTATGATTTAAACATTTTCTTGAATTTACTGGCATCATAAATGATTTATTTTTTAATATTTCTAAAAAATATATATTCTAACATTTTTTATATGTTAACGTTTTCTATTCGGTTCTAAAATCATTTCTTTGCAAACTAGCTTAGAAATATACATTTTCCTATTGGTAATTTTGTTTATGTTTTAGATAATTAAGAAACGTCTTACGTAATTAATTAATTAATTAAAATTAGGATTTTAAACACACACAAATATTTATTTTTTCCAAATTTATATATTATTTTAATGTTCACTGTTCACGTGACCAAAATTTGTATTAAGAAATAACAACTCTTTAATGCAGTTTTTTCGATCTTTAATTTTAATATTATTTATTCTCTCTGCTAAATATTCTTTTAATGGAATCATAAGTTTAAATAAAATATCAGCTCTGAGATATATTTTTAAAGCAAAATTTTCCTTGCTTCTATACTAATATATATTTATTTAATATTTTTCTATGCTGTGCTCTCAAGTTATTCGAGCCAAAAACCACTTAATAAAATTCCAACCACACGATGACTCCGCTAGCTCTCTCACTCCGCAGAAAAGCATTTTACAAGCACTTCAAGTAACTAACCAACAAAACCCGGTAACACAAACTCACCTGCTCTTATTTGACCTTATGCGGCTGCAACTTGTTGACTTTAATGAAAATGCACTCAGAGGCTGGCTGGCTGACTGGCTGGTTGGATGGCGGCGCACACACACGAGATGCCCGCACAATGCACAACAAGTTAATATGAATTAGCTGTCTGTGTAGAGCTGCTTGCTAGCTAGCGTATCTCTGGCAAAGTATCTGTATCTGGGTCTTCTTTCTTATCAAAAAACGGCACACGTTAGAACACCAACGAAAAAAAAAGGACAAACAAAAGGCGGGCGGCGCACATGGAAGGAACGCGAAAACACTGGCTAAAACTTGGCTAACATCATGTCTGGCTAATTAGCGTTTCTAGCGCTCTCCTCCTACAGAGGACGGGCTACATCGATGTAAGCAGGACTTTACAGGACTTGGCTGGCTGTCGACTGTCGGTGGACTGTTGGGTTGTTTGCTTGATGTGGCTAGTCGGTGTCCTTTGAAGGGCCTGTGTGAGCTGTGCGTCCTTGCTGAAGGAGCCGCCGCTTCCAACTGACTGCTGCTGGATGTGCAAGCTGCGATTGTTGCAACAACTCTGCCTGTCGCCGCCGCAGCAAAACGCAGCAGCAGCACCAGCACCAGGAAAACCAACAGCAGCAACACATAAATGCTGTACATGGACATGGTCCTGTCTCTATATATATATGTATATGTATATGCCGACACGAAGTCCTTCGTAGACGAAGGGTTGTGTAGTTGCAGTTGTAGTTGCAACACACACAGCAGCAGCAGCGGCAGGAGCAGCAGCAGCAACACGACGACCTCACCTTCGGCCCACATTGTGCAATTGGCTTAGTTCCCAGTCAACTTTACAGTGGCCGTTTACAGCGAAGAGTCCTGCTCCTTCGGCACTCTCTCTCTCTGGATCCAACTGCACTCTCTGTATCTCACTCGCTCGCTCTCTCTAGTCCTGTCTCTGTCGCTTTCCCCGAACAGCTGTTCTCGTTTTGCCGGCTCTTATCAGTTATGTTAACAGGACTCTGTTATCCTGCGATTGCAATTTATTTTCTCACTTTTCAGTTGGGGCGCCTGGCTTTGCTTTCATTTCCTTTTCGGAGGGGTTTGATTTATTATGTAAAAGTACAAGGACACTGCCATATACAGTGCGGATTGCCTAAAAAGGAAGCCTGGGTAGAAGTACTATTTTGAAATAATTTATTAATATATTGTAATAATATATTAATTCTTTACTGTTAATAAAACAATACAAATTCAACATAGTGAACTTCACAAATCAGAGTCCCATAAACATAAAGACTTCCAAGTTTTAATGGACTCATTTAAGATATAAAAAGGTGGAAAGATTATACAAAATATTTTAATAGAATTATTAACCAATTGGTGTTATACTTTTTTTTTTGATACAGATACTAATATAATATATCTTTATATAGGAACTAAACAATATTTATGTTATATTTATTTATAAATTTATACAATACATAAAGCCTAGTGTCATAACAATCTTTCCTTCACTATAGAGCACCTTATTGTTGTAACAAATACAACAAAAATTAACAAGCCTTTTAAAAATTAAGTAACAGTCCTTAAATTTGTGATACATTTGAGCGTATCATTTAATCATATTTATATCTAATTTTCTATATAGTAACTCCTAGAGTTTTGAGAGCCTTATGACACTTGTTTTATCTTCCAGTTTTTATATTCTAAATCATTCCAGTAAATCAGTCCACACATAATTTTAATATTTTTTTAATGTTATAATACAGCTATCATCCTACCAGGGACCTCCCTGTAAGACGCTGCGTGTGCGTGCCAAGTGTTGGACAAACAAAGTGAGCTCTAAAGCCAGAATACATTTCTGACACTTTGGCAATCGACTTGATTCGACGCCGGGGCCAAGAGGGGCTGGGCTGCCTTCGGGGATGCACCGACAGCCCGTCCTAATGGATCACCCACAAAATGCAAATCGAAATGAGCTATTGCAAATGCATTTGCCAAACTAATTGCTTGATTAAATCACCTTACAATCGCTCAACGGCGCCCATTAATTACGCAAAGTAAATCCCCGGCATATCGGTTACTGGGCGCTGATAAAATCTATTATTAGACCGGTGGAAAGTTCCCAGCCAAGTTGGCTGCCGGGCAGTTGCCAACCGGCGAGGCCTTAGCAGAGCTCTGTTAAAGGACCTCTGCTAGGTTGGCCGGCACGTGTTTCTCTCTCGCACACACTGAGAAGCGACCTTTTTGATTCTGTTTTGATTAATAGCTTCGTTGCAAGCCACGTGGCCGGCATTCCCACGAAGCCTTTCTCCAGGACTCGCTCTCGCTCTCTCTCTCTCTGTCATGTTCAATGGTTTCACATTTCAATTTCCCCCCAAATTTTCTCTCTCTGTAAGGCCTGCGCTGTTTACAGCAGTTAACTTTTTTCCCACCGCCCTGCAATCGAACGTGTTGCAACTACCCGTCTCCGTCTAGCATTTCCCCACCCCAACAAGCAGCAACAACAACGAAGAGTACAACAAATGGAGAAAATAAACAAACTAAAATAGTGCGAACAACAAAAAAGGCGAGTATTACATAAGTCGGTGCTCCACCTACGCGAATTGCTGGATGGATATAGTTCTGGGCCCTTATATGGCACGTCGGCACATTGCTGGTCGGTTGTTTCTTGCTTTTGGCGAATGAAAATGGCCAAATTCGATTTGATTGTTCGTTTTAATTGCCAGGCTTTTGGCTCTGGCCTAACTGCTGGCCAGTGTAGCATACACTCGGGCGCCATCCTTGAGTAGGGGGAATCACCGGAAACTGAGTGGAATTAGCCAGCCATGAGGCGTAATCAAAATATTATTTATTCATTTATAATTGCTGTCAGTTGAGGTTTTGTTTCTTTTAAAAATAATTATATTCATATCAAATAAAAAAGTCTATTGCTTTGTTTATATTTCATATTTATAATGTTTTATTGCTTAATATTTATTTAATTTAATTTTATCAGTGAACATATTTAAAAAGGGATATTTTTATTGTAAATATTTTCATATTTTTTTTAGAAAAACTATACAAACCCTGAAATAAAGAATATTTAATCATGAAATACCAATTATGAAACCAATTATTCCTAACTATAATGCCTACAGCATAGTTTTACGACACAAGATACATATATGTATGTGCATATGCTATGTAAGTATATTTATTTATTATTTTATTTATTTTTATATTTTATATATATTATATATTTTATATATATTTTTATATTTACTATATAGTCTTAATTTATATCTCGTTTATATAGTGTAAATTTTAACAAGTGCAATAAATATAAGCTAATCTTATAGACCTGGAAAAATATTCCATTTAAATAAATAAATAAATTAATTTTTCATAATAATAAATAATAATATTACATTTTAAAATGTCAAATTATATATATACATTTTGGATCCACTCTATATGTTGTCTTGTTGTACTCAGAATGGCCTTCAGGACCAGCCTGAATCGCTAAGTAAGCCCAGGATCGATAAAGAAAGAAATTAATTAAAAAAAATCATATTCCTTTCATTTATAATTGTGGAGGGTTATAGCTAAATAATTATTTGCTCATACCAATTTCTTGTCCATAAATTATGACTTTATTTAAAGTAACAGACATTAAAGGACGACTAAAACGTCGACTTACAACAAAAAATTTAAATAAATAAATCCAGGAATGAATTTTAATTTCAAACTTCTTACTTATTAATGTATTTATTACATTATCAAAGAGCTTAAAATATTTAACTCATAGTTGACTGGCGCGATGATGTAAAACTTTTAGTCTTGTAGCGCCAGGATAATTTATTAATAAATCAAATCGATTAACAAAATAGTTTCTTATATTCAACTTGATAGGCATGTATTTATCATATATATATAAACAAGAAGCGATAAAATATATATGCCTTAGTTATCAATTATCAAAGGTTAAACCAACAACTTCCCTTGCACTACGATGTCAATCATATTCATATTATTAATCCTCATCTTATTCTTATATATAAAAATATATATAAAATTAATATTTCTTACTACAATAATACAATAAATGTTACCAGTTTTACTTCAATCATATAGTGATTCCTCTTTCCAAAGTCGGCTCAAAAACAAAATGTTTTTAAAATGCACAAAACCCAATTAATTATTTAAAAAAAATGAATAATTAATAAATCAATTGCAAAAGTATATCTGTGAGATAATTGTTATTTATTTAGGCGTAATCAGGTATGCAGTATTTATGTTCCCACGAACAATTAAAGCCAAAGCTGCAGTCGGGCACAGACTCCTCCCCTTGCAACATGTTGCAGCTTATAGCTTCCCCTGCAGGACGATGATGTTTGCTGCTCTGATGTTGTTTCTGTTTGTAGGGGTTCGGGAGGAGACGACCTGCTGGTGGTGGTGGTGTGGGCTCCCTACAGATTTTGCATTTACTCCGCTGCCTTTTTGGCCATTGCCAGGACTCTAGTTGCAGGACGCCGTACATGTCACCTACATACACATGCGTGCGTGCCTCGTTTACATAGGCTCCGGCCGACCGACCAACCAACGACGTTCATCCTTGTCGCCTACACATTGGTGGGTGGCTTCGGGTGGTTTCGGGGGGCGCCGCCGGGTGGGCGGTGCGGCGGGGCCTCTGGTAGGGTGGCGGAGGGTTCGGCGCTCTCATTCGTCGGCCGTTCAAGGACCCCGTTCCGCGCACCCCTCGCTGGGCCATACAATGTTGCTCGTTTTGGCCTCGTGATCGGGCTTTCGTAACCGAAATACCCAAGAGGGGGGGCAGCACGGGGGCGTGGCATTCGGCACTCGGAGTCGTCGAGACGAATGCGTAAAGTTTACAAAAAAAAACTATATTTGCAACAAACTGCATTTAAATCTCATGCTTATTGCTCTTTGGTTTTATCCATTTTTATTTTTTTGTTTGCTTTTTGTTTTTTCTTTTCTGTTTTATTTTATCTTGTTTTCATTTTAACCCCAAAGCCATTCATCGCTCTTTTTGTCGGCCGTAAGTTTTAATCTTAATTAAATGCGGTTTTAATAGCATTTTAAATTGCAAAGAATGCAGTTTTGTGCAACTGAAGTTTGCAGTAAATATAAAATATCTGAAATTGTCATTTATATTACAATTTTGCACAGAAAATATAGAATAACAGGAATTATCTATATTGAAATTATAACGAATTATCATTTTTTTATTTTTCATATTTTAATCATAAAAGTAAAATAAAAAGTAATTTAAAATACATTTTTGCTAGATTCATAGTCTAATCTAATTACAATGTTAGTAAATTAGTTTTTAGCTTTTAAGGCGAGAAGGAAATCATAAAAAGAAATGCTTGGGACATCACCTAGAAATGTTTAGTTACCCTTAAGCAATTTTTCGCTCTGCTTTCCTCTTTAATTAATAATTTTCTTGCCATTAAATGTGAACTAAAATGAAATAAAATAAAAAAAGAATAACAATTCTTTACCCCTTCTTCTGACCTCAAATTGAGGTTTAAAAACCGCAATCCTATTTAAAATAGTTTAGACTTGAAATCTTTAATAAATGGTGGCCGTTTAAGTTGGAATTATTTGTAACAAGAAAGGAAGCTAACTTCGGCGTTCCGAAGTTTAAATACCCTTGCAGTAATTAGAAGATGAAGAAGATGAAGAAGAAGAAAAATGTTCTGACTTTTTTGCTTTCTCGGGTACTGTCATTAAATAAATGTTGCCAATGCAGAATGTTGCTGGCGAAAAATGTTGCAAGCAACAAAGGCAAACAGATATATATATTCCTATGGCAGCTATATGATATAGTGGTCCGATTTTGATAAAATTAAAACCGAAATTCTGAAATAATAAAAAATGGCCATGTCTTAAATTTTATGAAAATATGCGGAAAATTTGCTTAGTTAGATTTTTTTCTCAAAATTTTCCGATCGGTTCTATGGCAGCTATATGATATAGTTGTCCGATTTTGATAAAATTAAAACCGAAATTCTAAAATAATACCAAATGATCAGATCTAAAATTTTATGCAAATATCTTAAAAATTGGCTAAGTTATAATTTTTTTGATTAAAATTTACCGATCATTCCTATGGCAGCTATATGATATAGTCGTCCGATCCGGCCGGTTCCGACTTATATAGTAGTGAGAGCATATAGAAGACTATCTTCA